>JAQQPU010005619.1:0-11349 GCA_029168905.1 Artemia sp. Kazakhstan ARC1039
AACTATTTATTTTTTCTTTAGTAGTAGATACAATCTGGCTTACGTAGGCTCATATACGAGCCTCAAGGTGGCGAAGCCGTGTGAACATGTGGTGCAGAGGGGACTAAGGCTGATTTAAGATCCTATTTTCTCTAAATCCTAGCATAGCAGAGGCCAATCATCCAATCGGTTAGATTGGGTCAACGGCCACTGATGTAGTAGACGGTAAATGTCATGATCAGCTGAAAGTAAGGTTTAGATGACTGCATTAGCAGTTTAATATCCAAACAAATAAAAATCAAATATTTACAACTGAGCATGAAAGGTGGCTCAAATCTCTTTCTTCTTCATCTTCATCTTGGGACTCGTTCTGATACACATCGGAAAGTAGGCATTTTTGGGAGTCAGCTCCACACTTGCATGCGCTGTCACAGAAACCTATTTTAGAGCATTTGCAGTGCGAGCCGCACTTCGTCTTGTCACAGTTGCAAAAAGAAAGCGATGCTAGCCCATGCAAGGGCTCGAACTTCATCACCTAGACCCCAACAAAGTTCTGAAGACTTTGCAGCTCGAAAAAAGCGGACCTTCCCAATTCCATAGAGAAAGCTTGTGGTGTCATATCAACTCAAGCTGTGGACAAGCGGCAAGGCGTTGCAAAATGTTACTCCTAGTTTTTGTGCTGCCGTATGCATAGGTATGCAGTAGCACGGAAACTTAACCCGGAGCTGCTTGAGGCCGAGACTAGCAAGATACTGGAAGTAGTATGCAGCTAGTAAGACGATATCAGTATCGCTGGCTTGTACTATCACAAGTGTGCTCTTTCGTCTCGCGGCAACTGCTGTGTAGTTTAATATCCGAGTGTCTACCTCCTCATGGCAAGAAGACGAGATATAGTCACCAACAGAGCTTCCATGAGGCGTAACGGTAACAGCCCTATATCGACTCTCGAAACTTCCAGCGAGATGAACTATCAGACGGGTTGAAAAATTGTACTCCCCGACCTCGAAAAGAACTTTCAAGAGTTGACCTTTGGCTGAGCGACTACTGAGAATCTCGTCCCAGAGTGTTGCAACTTTGCTGGAGGAAGTGAACGGGCTGGAAATATTTCCTTTAGGATCTCCTCTTCTTTCTCGACAGCGAGATACTTCTTTGAGGTTGAACGAGTAGTCATCATGGGTTCTATCGTCACTTAAACCGTCATACCTGTCACCAACCAAATGGATAGACTGACAAGCTTCGGGTATGTTCCTAAGAAATCCATCGTAAACTATTTTTCCAAAATATGCTAGCGTCTCATTTTGTTCTGGTCTATAACACCTTATGACACTCATGACGTCAACTATATAGTCAGATCGTGGAGAATCTTCAAAAAGTGTATGTGGAATAATTTTTGGCCATGACTGCAAGCCAGAGTGTTGCAGAACGTAGTTCAAGGCTGTTGGTTTTGTACCAGTACGTAGCTGAGGCTCCCTACGACTTGATGGTAATACTGCAAAAGAAGCCGGATATGGCTGTAGCTCGTACTTCAGCAGCTCACAGAGAGACGAAGTTTGTGTTGAATTTGCAAGACGCAGAGCTCGTTTAAGCAGCTCAGTTTTCTCAAAATATTTTTTGTGGCTCTTTTTTTTCCTTTTTTCGCAACAGAGGCGAAAGTTTGTGCTATGCCAATTTTTACTTTCGTGGATGTCCCGTCGAAATATGATCTCACGGCTTCGAAGCCAATGTTTCGGAAGTTCAAAAGAATATTTGCTACGGCTTTTGGAGCTCTATCCCCTGTCATAATGTTGTATACCTCTGTTCTCGCCGTCTTGAATGGGTTTCCGAGAAACTCTTCAGGCAGGCGTAGCGTTTCTTCTAGGTAGTTAAGCGCAACTGCGACGTATTTATAGTTTCCGGGAGCGAAGAAAATCGAAATCTTCTCTTTTGTGGCGTTTAAGTGTGAACCCTAGTCTGCAGCTCTTTCAGCATATAGTCGTTTCTCCGGTAGGAATAAGATCTAAATAGTTGATCCAGAGGCTATGATTCCTTATGGTAGATCTGAACTCGTTGTGCTTTGAGAAAAGCGGAGCAATGCTGTCCAACGCATCTCCTATCTGTTTACATGCTTCAGAACTAGTTGTACCAACATGGTGTGCCTCACGCAAGACAACTGACACCCCCTAAAATCGTTGTTGCCGGAATCCTTACCTTTAGTTGGATCAGATAAATATACCAAATCCTTTCCTTTTATGTCGTAGTTTTCAGTACTTTATGCAATAGTCAGTGATCCAAGGCTCGCTATCGTTCAAAAAAAGAGAGGGGGTGGCTCACATCAGCCGCAGTTGGTTTGAGTGTGGATTCCGGGGTAATCCAAGGTGCTTAAAACGAATATCGTGGTGCACATGCTCGCACTAATGTAGAACTTGACGATTTTAGCCTATAAAGGAGAAATTAGCCTTTTATAGCTAAGTATTTTATGCAGCTAAAACCCGATATGTAAGATGCTCGGTTTTTTTTTTATTGCTGTGGAAACCAAATTCGCGCATGCGATCGCAGAACGAGGCATCTCTTGTTGTTGTTTTTTTTTTTTCTGGTTAAAAATATTAGTTGTATAGAATGTAAATAAATTATTTGACTCAAAAAAGAGCGATCTGTCTTTTGGTGAAATAAAAACTATAGGCTGTGTTGAAAATATTTAGAGTAAAACGCCACTATTCAGAAAATTTTCTTTTTTTGTGGGGGGGGGGGGATTTTCTTGTTCAAACGATTATATATTCTTGCAGATTCCAGTCTTGACTTTGTTTTTATTAACAACATGTAAAGGACATTCCGACGGTTCGAGTGATGTGCAGTTTGGTTCGTTTTCATTTTCTTTTTAACAGCTAAAACAAAAAAAAAAAAATTAAATTGGTCATTGAAGGATAATTTCTGAAACCTATGACGCTATTTAAAAAAAATAAATAGTTACTCAAGAATTAATATTTTTTGGAAAAAGGCACAAATTTTGACTCGTAATGACGAGCAGAATTCAAATAAAGCATAAAAAAATATACTTATGTAGGCAAATATTACAGAAAAACTGAAAAAACTAAGAAAAAGTATATTAAAAAACCCTTGTTTTCAAAATTAAATAGGGGTTAACTAAAGAAATAAAAGTTGTGGGAAAAAACTAAAAATACCAGGTGAAAGTACGTTTTCCTAGGATTCAGAATATGTCAAGTTTATAAAGTTTTAAGTTTATTTTACCATGTAAAAAAAAAATCAAGAGCGGTATGACGTCGTTATAAGCCAAATTTGACTTTATAGGCTAAAAAGACCATGTTCTACACTCGTGCGAACTTGTGCACCCCGACATTCGTTGTAAGCGTCCCCGATTATCTTAGAATCCACCCTCAAACCAACTGCAGCTGATGTGAGCCACCCCTTCCCTTTTTTTGAACGATAGCGAGCCTTGGATCACTGACTAGCATAACCTCCTATTGACAAATTACACTAGTCCATGCTTTTAATCAGTAGCGCCGTTTTCTTTGGTAAGTCAATGTGGCAAGATCTACCAACTTTGGAAAGGAGATGATTTTATCGAAAATCTGAGAAATCTGATCTTACTTCTTATATTTTTTTTTTTTTTTTTTTCATTCTACTCTGGTCTGTGATCTAAGGACTTAGATGAAATTGCCATTAGAGTTCTATTTGGAAGTGATCTTAGGATTTTAATGAAGAAAAACAGGTTTTTTGACAACAGCAATGAGTGGATCCATTCACTTTGAAAGTATTACTTTAGTCGTTAATTACCTTAGTCGTTAATTAGCCTCTATAAGTAAATTAAACCTGTTTATTATTATTAGTTAATATTTTGTTTTGTTTTTTTGAAACTTTCGGAATTTTTGTAATTAAATACTTTCGAACGTACAACTTGCTTTACATGAAAGAGAGGAACTCTTTTAAACGTAAAAGTTAATATTCAAACCAATTATCTTCATGTCGAATTTCAAAAAATAAAAATAAAAAAGTGGACATATTTGTTTTTGCTTATAAATGCTTCATGTTTAAACAAGAAAAAAAAAGAAAAAAAGATATATATTCTGTTTTTTCCTCTCATATCACCTCCTCTTCCCTTTCCTCTTCCTTTTCCGTTCCTTTCTCATCTCATGGTCGCATAGACATTGCTCCGCTTCATCTGTATGTTCAACTGATCCTAACTCCTTTTTATTTTTGCAGGATTATTATTGCGAACTGAGTCCGCTCCAAGGGAAGCTGTATCAGACATTTGCGGATAGTTCCATGCATAACGAAATCAAAGAAAGTTTAGAAAATGCTGAAACTGTAGCTGGAACCACTCACGTGTTTCAAGCACTTCAATACTTGAGAAAGGTAAGTGGCCCATTTATTATTTACTAGTTTAGACTGATTGAAGTAAATGTAACAGTTTGCTCAGGGTTTTTTTTTTTAACTGAAAACTATCTCGAACATTTGCCTGCCTCTGCAACCCACAACTTATTTTGTGTTTCTGTTGTCACTGAAAGCTTTTGAGCAGAGACTCAGAGAAAATTTCAACCATAATAATTATAAAATTAATAAAAATCCCCAAAAATAAACAACCTAATAATATATAACAAACTAAATTAGATCGAAAAACAGAAATATGTTGTTCAGATTGAATTGACTTGTCGTAGGGCCTTGCGAACATTTTGGCATTAGTTCAGGCGACACATTTCACAAAATGATCCACATTAATTCCCCTTGCCCTAAGATAGGAGGTTGCTGCAGGTCTGGGGCTATAAATACCATAAATAATAAGAAATAAAACCTCCTTGATCAGTCTGGAAATAGATGATTTAAAAATGGTTTTTCAAGGCATAGGGGGAGTAAGCAATAGTGTGTCATCTCTATTTGTGAATGACTTCATTTTTATATACTTAGTCAAATGGGTAACCAGACACAATGATGATTCATGAAAAGGGTGAAACTTAATCGCTAATTTGTGGTAACCCGGTTTTGTTGTTTTTAACAAAACATCAATTTTATTCCCATCTTGATTTTGTATCATATTACTAAGTGACAAGGTGGTTAACAATTGAACTCTTTCACATGACAACAGAATCAATGAAACTGCTAATTATTGTGTAATATTGTAAATTGGAGGTTTTCAATATTCCTGGCTAGTTTTCGAAATAGATCAAATCATTTAACATCCCAAATACTAGAAAACATAGAAAGAATAGGCGTTCTATTGATTGCACCTATCACGAACCTTCTTAGTATTTCATTTATGAAAATAGATAATAGATCCGATAATACGCGTCTTGTCATATCAATAGAACTGTATCCAATACCTGAATGAAAGATGCCTCCCTAGTGCCTTGACATGTCTGTTCTCAACAGGTATTCAAAAAGATATGAAAAAAATCAGAAGTTAATACATTCATACCATAGATTCATAGAGTGTGTGAACGCAAGGTTTTATGCACCTAAGACAATATACCTTACATGCTCGTTACCTTACAGGGACCTGAAGGAGGAGAAGGTCGAGGCAGTAAGTTGAAGCATGTTGAATGTGCTCCTGTGAATGTCTCACAGTGTTTTCGATACCAACACCTAGTTAGCTCCTTTCCCCGATTTCATTAATATCCTTATAGCAAAAGAATAGTTAAGGATCTGTTATATCAAGGTTTTTGAATCTGGTGGGTGTACAATTTCAGTTATTATATAAAATGGGACGTTTTGGGGCCGCTCCTTTCGAAATTTCATGGACCAGTGCTTGATATGCTGTTCGGTCAGGTGCAGTTCTGGATAGTTGGGTCATATGTTGCCAATCAAAGTTGTCAATTGACCTTTTACGTGGTCTTCCCTGTGGTCGACGCCCTTCAACAGTCCCTTCAAGCGGGATCTTGGGTAGTCGAATAGGGTCCATTCTCTTGGCATGTCCAACCTAGCGTAGTTGCTGTCATCTTACTTTGTTTAGGATCGTGTCTGTTGATTTTAGTCTTCTACGGACTTCTTCATTTGTGACTCGGTCCTTGTATTTAAACCTTGTCTATCCGGCGTAGGCATATCATTTCGAATGCAAAAAGGGTGCGCTCGCTTTCGGCTTTTTTTGTCTATGTTTCACACCTATACATTGCTATGGGTGTGTTAGGCTGTTAAAAAGGCGAGTTTTCAGATGGTTCGAGAGGTGGCTGGACTTCCATAAATTTGTGAGTCTTCTGAAACTAGAGCTTGCAACGGCTAGGTGGTGTTTAATGTTGGCACTTTGGCAATTGTCAGCCGTTAATAGACTGTCAAGATAAAGAAATTGATCTACTGTTTCCACTCGCTCACTATCAACTATTATAGAGGGGAGGGGGGGGGGGTATCCCGGTCCTGGGATGATGTAAACATGACATCAGTTTTGTTTGCCTTAATCTGCATCCCAACGACTTCGTTTCTTGAGAAATGCTGTCTGCCTGTCTTTGGAGTTCTAGGTGGCTCATAGATAGCTGGTCGATATCATCAGCGTACGCTAGTTTGTCGAGTAGGATTCCCCCTATTTTCGCCCCATATCCAGCGGTCGTCAGGGAAAGGAGGGCATACAGGAATAGGTTGAACAAATGCGGGGATAAGATGCATCCCTGGAGGACTCTGGAAGTTGTCAAGAATTCATCAGAGAAGCCATCTGTAGTCATATTTTGGCTTTTGAACTTGTTGTACATGTCCTCAACGATTTTGACGATTCTGTCTGGGACACCGTAGTGTTTTAGAATATGCCAAAGACCTTTCCTCCATATGGGGTCAAAGGCCTGTCGGAAATCAATGAATAGTTGATAGAGGTCTCTTTTAAACTCGATGTAGCGTTCTATCAGTTGTCGCACAGTAAAGATTTGGTCAATGGTTGGTCGTCCTTGTCGAAACCCAGCTTGATACTCGTCGATAATATGAGTGATGATTGGTTTTATTCTACGGAGGAGGATCTTAGTCAGGATTCTGGTTTGGTGGCTTGTCGAGCTGATAGGCCGGTAGTTTTCACACTCTTTCTTCGAGCCATTTCTGTGAATTCGGACTATTGCGGCCTTACACCACTATCGTGGGACATATCCAGTGGCCCAAGTGGCTGTTATAATACTATGGTATAAGACAACAACATCTTATGAGTCGACATTTATTAGTTCCGCAGAGACACCGTCTGGTCCTGGAGCTGTATCCCGCTTCAAGGATTCTATGGCCACTTTGGTCTCAGATGCATGCCATAAACTTGAAAAGGTACTTTAAGGCTATTTTTTGACAGAAGAAAGAAAATTTTGTAATGCCTAAAAACTGAAAAGTTAGTTTAAACATGTTTTATAGAATAAAGTAGGTTCATCTCCCCCCCCCCTTCCCTCCCTCTCTGGAGAGCTGTATTTAACACAACTGAAAAGACTGATAATTAGTTAGCTTCTTTTCTTGATTTCATTGATACATTTAAGGTTTGCAACCATCCTAAACTGGTGTTGACGACTAGTCATCCTGAAAGCCAAATGATAGCTCAGGAGTTGACGTCTCAAGGCTCTTCAATTGATGACATAAAACATTCTGCAAAACTAGTTGCTCTCAAGTAAGAAAATTCAGTTTTTTTTTTTTTTTTTTTTTTTTTTTTTTTTTTTTTTTTTTTTTTTGAAATTCTGTTTCTTGTTTTTACAGTTTAAATATGATTAGCACAAGAAAAAAGAATCTAAATTGAACTTTAATTTTTTCTCTTCAATTTTTCCGTGACTTATTTTTTGCACAATCAGAATATTATTCATTGACTTCGTAGAATAAATTATGTTCTTGGGATGTTAATAAGACCATCTGTTGCATTTGTTGTTGCCACGCTTTATAGATTTAAGCCAAAATTGACCTACGAGAAAAAGAGCCCAATTGTGTGGGAAATGTAGAAGAGTCCGTACATCTTTTGATATACAGGTCAGGTACCTACGCAGGAACGTGTTTGGGGATAGAGGGGAACTCGGAACTGAAATAGCAATTCTTATGAAAAAATTACAAATTATCGGGAAAATTGTAAAAATATTTAAATTTTGGGAAGGGGTTGGGAAAAAGCACCATCTTCCACCCCCAGAGTCTCGTATAAGTCTAACCCTACATCTGAGTATGTTAGACACCAGATGGTACCAAATTATGAGATTTACTAGAATTCTAAAAAGACAACGATAGTTATCGCAGTTTATTATAAAGCGTGATCTAAAAGTCATGCAAGATGTTTGTTGTTGATAAAACGAAAGCTATCCACAGTCAATATAAGCTAACTTTGTTTTGGAAGCACTATCAATTACAGTTATGTATAGACGACAGGAACGTATGCAGGAATATTTGGAAGAGTGGGGGGAGTCTGTAATTTGTAAAGATCATAAAGAATATGTATATTTTACGGAAAAATGGAAATTCATAAAAATTTGAACCTTTGGATGACCACATGGCCCTAATAGCCCCTTCTCCTCCCCTTATTTTTTTTGCGTGGTAGAGGAAAATTGTATTCCAATTTCTACAGTTAATGCACTGGAAATCTTAAATTTTAACTTATGATGCAGTGTTGGACCCATTGTGCCACGAACGTTTCTCTTGAATATATTTGGGGAGGTGCGGGATGGGGGGAGGTGGTAGGTTTGTCAGGGTCACAAAGATCACGTATATTCTGCAGAAATATGGAAAATTGTAAGAACTATGGACGTTTGGAATGGTCATTTGGTCCAAAACACCCTCCCTTTGTTTGTTGTGCTTGATAGAGTATAATTTTATTCGAATGTCTATAATGGCTTCACTTGAAATCTCAAATTTTTACTTTTGATACATTGCTGAACTCATTGTACCACAAGTATTGCTCTCGAACTATTAGTAACAATTATAAGGGGGAGGGGGGGGGGAATTCTCTTGGTCTCGACAGAAGATTGAAAGCTTTGTTTCACGAAATTTTACGTGTAGGAAATTTGGATCGTAAATGGAATATCATGTTATTTATTTGCTTCTTTGTGAAAATGCACATCGGGGTATATATAAAATATCGAATGGACTTCCCAATAAGGTATTACGTATATATTACCCAAAATATATATTTGACATCAAAGATACCACCGTATATACTTTTCGCATAACAATATAGCTTCTGCGTAGAATATAATTATGTAGAATTTATATAATTACATTAATTATTTAAAGTAAAAATTATGTAAAAATTACATAAAAATGGCCTTTTCCCATCGATAGAAGATCTGTTCTCCTTAATGTTTTTGGCTCTTGTAGTATCTCATGTTGTGTACTTTTAGTTTTAAATTGGTGAAGAACCCCTTCTTCAGCTAGGGAGCTTCACTTGAATGATTGCTTGGGCTTTTAGTCCTAAGAACAAAGATATGTAAAACGTAACTGCGCACATTCAGAACGATTTTCTTATATACGTCCAACAACGACTAAACTAGATAACCGGAAACCTGTCGGGGGCTTTGGGCCTAGACTCTCACTTAAATTTTCGACACTTTAATGATTTTTACCCTTAATACGCCATATTCTAATATGATTTATAATACAGTATCAATATGATAATTTATTAATATAATATTGTAATATTTGCCTATTTTTCACATTCTTTTCGAATTTAGTAAAAAGCGACTTTCCTCTACTGAAGTTAATGACTGTCTGATCATAATCCATGTATGTTGTTTCCCATATCAGAGCATGAATATCCCAATATAATAATTGTGTGCGTTCAATATTCTGTAGCTTTAGATTAGTTTCGTATCTAAATGTGTCTTTCTCTGTTCCTTTTTATAGACAACTTCTTGGTGATTGCGGTATTGGAAGCGAGAACATAGGCGATTCTGTGGTAGCATCTCATAGAGCCCTTGTTTTCTGTCAACTCAAAAGCATGTTAGATATTATTGAGAATGAACTTTTCAAGTAAGTACCATTATATAGCTCATCCATATTTGTATGTTTCGTTCAGTTTTGAAAAAACTGCTGGGGGGGGGAGTCCTAGAATGCTAAAAGCTGCTTGTATGTGCCGCCATAATTCTGGGTTGATGAACGGATATACCAAGAGAATTGTCATTAGCCATAGAGTGGCTGAGACCCAGGAATCAAATGATACGAATATCTTGTCCCTTCGGTGCAAGCTACAGCTACCAGTTTGTCACAAATAATTTGCTGAAAAAACGACAATTCGCCTATTTCTTAACTAAGTTTATATCCTTCTCCGGGAAAAAATCTGGGTAAAATTAGCGCAGACTGAAATATAGTAACTCGCTCGCCAGGAGCTTCTTCTGAAGTAAGAAAGAAAATAAAAAATAAAGAACACGTCAAACCAGTTGCAACTATTGCTGATGATTTGATCGTCCTAGAGGAAAGTGCCAGCAAAATGGAGGAACTTTCAGAGATTTTGCGATTTCAGGGTGCAAAAATACGTTTGAAAATTAATGTTAAGAAGACTAAGTAGCTAAGGCTAGGAATAAGTGATGATGAAAAGATGATGTTAGGTAGCGAGAAGATTGATCAAGTGGACAGCTTCACTTACCTAGGTAGTATTATTAGTAAAGACGGTGATTGCAATGTAGATGTTAAAAGTAGAATAGCCAAGGCCCAGGGTGTTTTTTTTTTCACAGTTGAAAACAGTTCGGAAGAATAGGAAGATATGTGCGCGAAGAAAGATTAGAATATTGGAAGCTGCAGTGATGACAGTGGTCAAGTATGGTTCTGAAGCGTGGGAGCTCTGTAAAAACGGAAGAAGATTTGCTAGATGTTTTCCAGAGAAATTACCTATGGATGTTTTAGGTACCCAACTGACTGACCGTATCTCAAACAGTAGGCTGCACAAAAAGTGTGATTCAGTTCCGTTTTCTTGGACTATAGTGAGAGAAAGGTTGAAATGGCTAGGGCGAGTTCTGTGGATGAAGGCTAGCAGATTGCCAAAGATTGTCCTTTTCGACCAACCGCGTAGGGCAAAACAAAAGCAGGTCGTCCCTCGTTTTGGTGGAAGGATGTCGTAAGGAATCTAAGAGAAAGAGGGACTCCCTGGGAGGGTGTAAAGAATGGAGGCTTTGAATAGATAAGGATGGAGGAGGAGCGCGCGTAGCTGTGTTTGCCTCAGGCGGCTTGGTGCTGCAGTGAGTTGTCAGTAGTAGTAGTAGTAATTGTAATTTCTGCGGAATTTATTACCTATTTAAAATTACAAAACATCTGATATATCGTATTTCCCTTGATTTAGAACCTAGTCTTTTTATTTTCATCGGAAACGTAATATGTGATGAAAGTTTTCAGTCGAAATATCTTGAAAAATATACGTTACTTAGGTAATAACTTCTCAGTGGAGCAAATAATTAGATAAATAGTTTGATTGAATTCAAACGACTATAAACGTGAAAAAGCCTATATAAAAATTTTCTATTGCTTTTA
>JAQQPU010005619.1:11749-22018 GCA_029168905.1 Artemia sp. Kazakhstan ARC1039
TCCCATTAGCACTTTCCTAGCCGTTTGTATAATAATGACCATGCTTGGATACAGAGGTGGGGGAGGGGGCCTCCCCCCACCTCTGACAAGTTTGATAGACTCTGGCCCCCTCCCCCCCCCCCCCCAAAAAAAAAAACATAAAAATAAGGTGGGGGGGGGGGGGGGGGTTGACCTCCACTCAAAGCGTCGCATCTATATGTGTCTATCATAATGATATATATTAACTGCTTACAGGAAACATATGTCACTGACCTATCTTCGTCTTGACGGTAATGTCCCTGCCAATCAGCGTCAATCCTTGGTCAATCGATTCAACGGGGATCCTTCCATTGATGTTTTGCTGCTGACAACACAAGTGGGTGGTCTCGGATTGAATTTAACAGGAGCTGACACTGTAAGTGTTAATTGCACAATGTCTATTTTAAAGTATCTAACATTGTGACTCACAGGAGTTCATTCTAGGGACTTCTAGGAAGAAGTCCCTACCCTTCATTGGCAAAGTGGTAGAACCAAGACGTATTGTGTATAATGATTTTTCTTTGAGAAGAGACAGACTGCAATTTGTCCATTAAGTTTTAATTATCTTCTTTCAACTCTTAGTATGGGAAACCTATTGATAAAAATGCAACTAGCACAAATTATCAACTAATTTTTTCAACTTCCAAAAAGTCACTCTGTCTGAATAAATTTGGTTCTAAGTGGTTGCAACTGGAAAACCAAGTCGTTCGTTCTGTCATATTTTTTCCAATTTTATTCCTTATATGGCGATGCACCTGTCATCGAGTTGGCCTCTATTTTCGTATCTTGACTCTATTAAAACCAAGTATGTGTTGGATTACTGAAAATAGTATTTGTAGTATGGTGCAGTGGCCAATATTATTCTCAGGTTATAATTTGTAAATGTATCACCAACCTAGGGGGGCAATAAAGGGCCACTTCAACCCTTCTTTTCCTTATTCTTGCTCCTTGCCACGTTTATCACCAGTGTAAAAGTAATCTAAAATGTTCCCTGTCATTTATATTAAAATATCTACGTCATTTGGTCATTTTTATGAGATGTATGTGTCCTTGTTCTTCTTGTGGCCTAATGTACCACTGTAAAAAAAAAGACTTATTTTCAGAAGTGGAACTATTTTTTCTGTATTTTTTTTTTCTTTTAGTCATGTGCACGATTGGCAAACTCTTTTAAAAATGTGAAAAAAATTAAAATATTTTGGTTAAATTTGAAAAACCTTTTGAGCTGTGTCACATTCTTCAGTGACCGTCTAAATTTTGATATTAGCATTTAAATTGACGTCGTAAAATTCATTATCCCTTTTGAATAAAATAGTAGCCTATTGTACTGCAGGAATAACGCTTTGCTTTTGTCCTTTTTTCTTTTACTTGTCTGCTGATTTTAGCTTGTTCCTAGAAAGTGGTAAGGATTTAACCTCCGCGATTTTTACAGAAAGTGTGGACCTCAGGCCGGATTGATGAATATGACATTACATTTTGGAAAGATGCTTATAAATCTTTCCTAAAAAGGTCAAAAAGAATAAGTTTCGCTAGTAATTGAGCCAGAGCCTACAGTTTGTGAGTTGAAATGGAGTTTTATAATCTATCGAGAGGACTATCTGAACTTATACAGCCAAGTTTTCGTTCCATCGAGCCATCTTTCTGCTTTCGACTGGAAAGTTTCGTTCTAACAGGCAAGCGTACAGGCGCCAGTTTCAAATCGATGCTGGACTAAAATCAAAATTGCTTAAGGTGTGCGACCCTGACGTGGCCGAATTGCCAAAGAAATTGGAGTTTCCCCATTGGTTCTTTCCAAATAGTGATGTTATAAATTTGGTGCGCGGCGAGAAAATCAGCTTTTAAGCGAAGACAGATATTTTTTTTTTTTTTTTTTTTTTTTCAACGTTTATCAATAGTTCTTGATGCGTTGATCAAAGTATGTAATATCAATTTTTTTTTCTCACAAAAATCCGTTCAAGCAATAAACCGCCTTAAAAGTTTTGAGGAGTGGACAACTTTATTGTTGTGCTATACATTTAAAAAAAGAGAAAAGAACAAATCTGATCAGGTTTTAAGACAAAAGGAGGGACTTGCAAGTAATAAATGTCTGTTATGTCTTAGTCATCATTGCGTTGAGGGGTTGACATCTTTTGCTAGTTGATTTACCTTTTATTTGCTTCTGATGTATTTGAGGGTACGAAATTTTTGGTTTCAAATCCGCTACGGAGAGGGCTGTGCAAGCAAATATAAATTCTTAGACCACAATTATCTTCTTGGTTAAGGAGTTAGAGACTTGAGCAAACTAATATTCTTTATATTTAATCAAAAGAACTAGGAAAACAGAATTAGAGATAATTGAAGGAATTTTAATTAAGTATTTAATGTTGGACGATAGTCCTCTTCGTAGATGAGGGGCTTGGTACTCTTACCGGTTGGTGTACCTTTCTTTTATATTTAGCAGTGTCTATTTTTAGTATTAAGATTATGAAAAGTGACGAATAGCTTTATAGAACTAATTAGGTTCTATAAAATTGTATTATAAGTTTTGAGATTTTTAATGACCATTTAAATGGTTTCAAGGGGTTGACAACTTCACTTTTGATTGTACATGTTGAAAGAAAGAATTCAGATTTAAATTCGGAGACAGTATAGAGACTTGAATATAACGTTCGGCTGTTAGACCGTGTTCATCTTTTTAGATGACGGGCTTGCAATTTTTATTAGTTGGTGTACCTATTATTGCTTCCTGATATGCAGCTTAGGCTAACAAAAGTAATTTGTCAACATTTCTTTTGTTTCCAAGACGTTTGAGGAAAAGAAAATTTGCATTCATGGGGTTGAGCAGCAATTCTAAATAAGGACACATTACAATTCCATGGTTTCGCAATTAGTATAGTAAGAAGTAGCTGCAGCAGTATGATTCTGAAAAGTTAGGGATGGATATATAGTATTAGTTAGGCTCTGTAAGACAATATTTTAAGTTTTAATCCGTAACTTTGTCAATGTTTAATATGGATAAGGTTCAACTGGATAATTATAATATATATAGTCCATATAATTTTTAAAATCCCTTCCTCAGATTCTTGACCAAAGTGTTGTTCCTACAACACTTTGGTTAGCTGCAACACTTTTTGTTGTTTCCATGTTGTTTTTTTTTATCTTCACATTAAACGAAAAAACATAATAATCCAAATTATATCGTAATGCACTGAGTAGCATATCCATTTATTGGAAAGGCCTACATAACCAGAGAATTGAAGTATTAATTTAAGCCGTATCTTCAGTACGATATTAGACCGACCAGCAAAAGAGGGATTACAATTTTTCATGGGTCGTAAATATGAATAAAACACAGAAAGGTCAATCAACAAACGATGAATAAAAGGGAGAGAATGACAGGCAATAATCCTTGTCCTAAGAAAAATACAAGGCATTCCTATTTTTAGAGTTTTATTTGAGATACTATTTGGTGTGCCATCAAAAATGTAAAAAAAAAAAAAAAAAAGTGTTTTATAGAAGAAGTCGTTCGAACTCTCTCAGTACTCTTATCATAGAAACGCTCTTTGTGTGGATATAACTTGCCGGGAGGAGGCACAGATGTCTTATTGTTGGAATAGCTTCATATAGATGGCAGATTGTGTTAATATATAGATGGCAACTGCGTTAAGAAAAAGAATAACCTACATGCTAGTTTCGGATCATCCTAATTAATGGAGCTATGAACCTGAAAAAAAAAGAAGGAATGCACAAATTTGCCCAACGCACGTTTTAACCGTTGCTAGTTTAACTTTTTGTGCTAACCTGCCTTAAAGCAGAAGCTGAAATTGTCCTTTTTGAACGTAGTACATGTAGGTGTAAAATGGCTTATGTAGCGTCGTATGAAAACAGCAATGATGCAAGAAATTATCATACATTTTGTTAAGTTAAGAGGAGGGGGAGCAATTAACACATATTCATTCTATGTATTTCATGACCTGATTTCTGACACATTTTTGTTGTTGGTTTTATTCTTCTTTTCTTCCTTTTTAAACTAGAAAATGACCGATTTAAATTATTAATTAATGACATTAAAAAAATTGATTAATTAAACTAATCATTAATTGTTAAATTGTTAAACTTATACGTTTCTTTCTATAAAACGTCAATTTTTTCTTTTGTTCTTTCGTGTTCTTTCCAAAACACAGTTTTTTACTTATTTTATGGCAGATGTAAATGCACAGTAAGTGTTTGAAGGTTTTTCTGGCAGACCGATTTTTCTTAGAGATTGTTATGATTACTTAATAAGTTCATAAAAAAGGGAACTATCTCTTCTAGGTGATCTTTGTCGAACACGATTGGAATCCCCAGAAAGATTTACAGGCAATGGATCGAGCCCATAGAATCGGTCAAAAAAGAGTGGTCAATGTTTATCGTCTTATCACCAAAGGCACGCTTGAAGAAAGAATAATGGGGTAAGTAATCTCATTCAAATAAGACTAATACCTGAGCCACACCATACTCACATTTACTGGTAAAAAGAAGCCAGAACCCATGAACGAAATTGTCAAATGTCATATGTCGAATCCCACAAAATCTTTTTCTTACAAATCGTCACCTGAAAGCGGTTTTGCCGAATCTGTTTTTCCAAAAACGAAAAAAAAAAGTTTGAAAATTTTGACATTTGTATCTCAGAGTCGGCTATATCTAGAGCGTCGATTTTTGTTTCAAAATTAAGAAAAAAATCGCTTATATTGTTGTGCTTGTTTATATTGACCTAAGATGAGCCTTTCCTGAGATAAAATGGAATGAACATCAGTTTCGGTAAAATCGCCCGAAAATTCCGGAACATAGGTAAGATACGGCAAAACGGAATTGAATCACCATGAATTGGAAATGAGACTTTCGGCAAAACGTATTTCATCTGATAGACAAATTTTAATTTTGATAATTAACTGGACAATTAACAATTTCTGGGTTAAACATTCGGAGCATTAACGGCAGAGGCTGCTTCGGGACACGCTGTGATTTCAGCCGAAGTACTAGGTACCTCAGCTCTGTTACAACTTCTAATAAGACTTTTCGCATATGCTACATCTACTGTTGGCATGAAACGGTAAAGCGATTCTACGTCTTCTATTTTTGCTGTTGGCAACTCAACTACTGTAATTGAAGGTACAGGAGGCAGCAACCTTTCCACAACATTCACTGCTGACACATTGGGCAATGGCCTCCTTGGGCTAGCCTCTGGTGCAATCGGCCCTACAGAAGGAGTAGTATCTGCAAACGAAGTTTTGTAAAACACCTTTTTGCATAGTCCTTGATTAAACTGTAATAATTTCACCTTTGAAAATGGCACTAATCTATATTTATAGTTTTTGGACGTTTTGGCGTAATCAAAAAACTTCTGCTTGATCATTTGAATAATGACAAACGGGTCACGGGGCCGAACAATCAAAAGCTTTTTTGTCAAGTCTAGTAGCGACTTCCTTGTGACTTCCTTGAAGACTTCCTTTGAAGGCTTCCTTGTGCTTCAAAGACCTCTCAATGATGCTGTGAACAGCATCGACCTCCTGAATCGTGGAGTGGCCAGGCTCAGAATACTTCATCGTTATACTCTGGACCTGTGAATACTTTTTCAGGTTGTCTTGAATCATGTAGCTCATTATTTGATTACGATTTCGAAGCACACATGAATCTGACCACATGAATCTTGGGCCTCTTAATTATATCTTGTTCACTAAGATAAGAAAGATCGTCTTCTTCTTTCCAAGTTCGCGTTCAGCAAATCAGCAACTTTCGGCAAAACGGACCATGCTATAATCCCGTATGCAATTCGGCAAAACCGCTTTAAAGAAAATGCGATTCGGCAAAGGAGAAGTGCAACACACAGGCAGTTAGAGACGTCTTACAGCAATGTCAATTAGACCATTCAAAAGAGAATTTTTTTTACACAAGATAACGTTTGTAACTCAGTTTTGCCAAAAAAGGTTATTTTCGGCAAAACCGCTTGAACCAGCATAAAGGCTGTCAATGGCGATTCTCTTTACTTGGTCTCGCTGTTTTCTTGCCTCATTCTTATAAATAACGACGGAGACCACACTGCCTTTCCATAATACAAACAACGAAAGATAAAATAATAAGGAATAAGACAGTGAAAATATGCTAAATTAATATTTCGGCTCTATATCTAAGAGTCTTTATCAGCAAAGCACAGATAAATACAAAATAAGACTTAGAATAAAATAAATGACTGTTAAAACAAAATTAAAACATTACTAGAATCATCACTTCAGGGAAGTTCAACCAGGACTGAAAAAGAAACATGAAACAAGACAATTAATTCAGATAAAAATAAATCAAGAGCATTTGTTTAATGTGGTCCTTGCTTTTTGGGCACCTAACCTAAAAGGTCTTTTTGATGCAGTTTCATCAGTATTAATTATTGGTTTTGCTATTGCAATGTAATTTGTTAAATCATCATGGTTGCAGTGGTAGCTGCAACCCAGTAACGGATGAACCGCGACCCATAGTAACCAAAAAAAAAAAAAAAAACAGCCTGAAACCCTTAAAAAAAAGTGTGTGATCAAAACAACAAGCTCACTATTGGAATCACCTTGGCAGAAATACAGGAAACTTACAGTCCCTTGGCTTGAATAACAAGGAATTTTTTTTTTTTTTTTTTTTGCATGGGATCACCATCAATGTCCTCTTTTTTATCCTAGCGAGGCACTGGAACATCATAGAGAGCTGTTTAAGGGATCACGTTAAAGGAAATTGTTACATCTATCGCTTTTGTAATGAATAAAACATAATATTTAGCATACAATTCTTAATTAAATTTGCGTATAATGATTTAAGTGAATATTTTCCCAAATCTCTATTTACAGAAGTATTATTGCTTTTCTTTATTTAATTTCTATTGCCTCCCGAACAAAACTTGTTTAATATCCATTAACAAATTAATACAAGCACTCTCATTAGTAATGACTTCACCGTCTTGGAATAATTACTCATTGTTTTACCTTTGTTGTTTGCCCTCTTGTTCGCTGGTGTATTAGTTTCTGTAATTATATCTTTATTTTGGTCTTCTCATCATTTTTTCCTTCTCTTTATTTCTGCCGATTGAATCCATCAGAACTAGGGCTGAAGTATTTGACCAGTTTTCGCAATTTTTTAGATTTTTGGTTTTCAACAACTTTGTTACGTGATTGTTTTCAATAGAGTATCATATTCCAAGGCACTTCTTCATATCTATACTAATATGATTAAGTATGGCTAAAATTGTGTTTCTCGTGAGAATATCCATGGCACAAAAATGGTTTCTAGGTAGGGTGAGAATGGTTGATGTTACCGTTTATATTGATGTTACCATTTATATGGCGTCTGCTTCAGCTTCTTTCTGTTTCTTCAATTCTTGCCTTACAATACCAAATTCTTGTCTGTATGCTCTAATGTTTTATCATTAACTGTATTTATCAATAACTGGTGAAACATTTCCGCGTATGCAGATCCCTTGCTTAACCAAACGCATTTTTTGTTTTTCGATTTAGTTGATAGTATTTATTTGCACTTTTTGTTATAGCCCCAATTAATTTCGTGTTTTGCCTTTTTCTCTAATAATGTGAATTTTTTATATAAACAATTTTATCATATTGAGTAGAAATGTACGAAGCGTTATAGTTTCGCTCTACTTTCTAAATACGTTAGTTTAGGCTAAACTTCATCTTTCAGCAATACGTGCTAAAATGTTATTGTAAAAAGTTAATAAGGCGTACTTAGTGTTGCCAGGTGTTTCATAATTATGTGAAACGTAGTATAATTAGGAAACAAAAGCATCCACGCATAATCCTCCCTAAGACAGCATAATTGTAACATAATCTAAGACAATGCAGAAAAACATAACAACACATCCAAACATAAAGCGAACAGTAAAGATAGCTAAAAAAAAACAAAACAAGAATGCTGGTTTGAGATTGAAAGTAATGATTAAGTTTTTAGGAATACTGGCTCTGTTGTCATTTTTTGGATAACTGTTGTCCAAAAATTTGAGACATTATTGAGTCCAAACTGACTTAAATTACACGGAAAATTCTACACAATGATGAAAATTCTTGGATAGCTGTCGAACTCTATTACACATTCTTTAGTTTGCTACTAGACGGATTTACCGACAATGCCCGGGATAAATATATGTTCTCGTCAAATACCCTTTGAAGAATGATGTGGAAATGTGCATATATTTATTCAGGATGATCAAAACTTGAATCTATCAATCTTTCTGCTAATGGTGTTTTTCCACAATTTTCCGTTGGGGAAAATCTAGCTTTAATCCAGGTTGAAAAAAAGGCTGCCACCTTTCCAAATGTCTGATACTTATCAATATCATTGATTACATCGTCAAATTTTAGTTTAGCAATTCGAGTAATGAGATCGGGACGATCTTGAGGGGACTGTTCTATAATAGAGTTATCATCCAATCTAATACTTGCTGCTTCTTTAAATTCAGGCCAATCAGGATTGCAAGTCACAGTTACAAAGAAATCTGTGGGTCCAAGGCGACAAACAATAGCCAAGGCGTCATCAAAATGTTCAGCAAAGTAGCGTGTTGATCCGATGAATGATGACGGTAGGGTAGAAATATGGTAGAAATAGGTAATTTTTAGAGGTGTGGTAAGAAATAGCCAATGTATGAAGGGATTCCTGTTGGGGGAGGACACCCTTTTCCACGGGTTGATGGTCTGGCCTTTGACGGTGCGTTTTTCAAATGCTCAAGGAATCTAAGGACTTAGTTCTTTTGAAATGCCTTTGCCATTTTGCCCATCTATGTGCTGTTGTTGCTGCAGTGGAGATACCAAAGAATATCGAGAAATTTGTGAGGATGCTTGGTAATTATGGTTCTTCAAGTCGAAAAAGAACTGCGATCCCTATAGAGTTTCAGGAGTACCATAAAACAAGCCTGAACAGACTGCTTAAACTCGCTGACTTGAGGTGACTCGCTGCTCACCAGTTCATTGTGAGACTTCTCGATGTATGGAGTGTTCTTGAATAGTTTTTCAGGTTAGCTTCAGCAAAAGACCGCCTTCAATGCCTTGTTCCAATTTGCAAATATCCTCATCGGGGATTTGCACCCTGAGTGTGAAAACTCATCAAGACTGTTGTAACTTCTTCCAAGAGAGGGACTATATATAGATCAGTCCGTCCAATCCAAGTTATTTCGAATCATTAGAAGACGTTTTTTTTTTAAGATTAATTAAAAATAAATTTTTTCCACAAAAGAAGTTTTTCAAAGAAAAGTAAACATGTACATTAAACCAATGACGAGCAGAAATAAAATCAAATAAGAATTCAAGCGTAAAAGAAACAGAAATTGCTATCAATAAATAAATGAAACACAAAACCAAAAGAAATTGCAGTAAGTAATCAAGTCAATCTCAAACGAACATAAATTACCACAAACGAGAGAATGTTTTAAATCCCCCTATGCAACTAGAATTCGACTTGTATTTTATCAAAGTAAATGATAATATACCACTGATTAACTTGTTCCTGAAACCTAGGGAAGTGTATATGCCTAGCATAAATCTAGCCAAAAAAGCATAATTTTGAGCTCAAAAGATTAGGATACCCTCCGTCCGATGGTGCAACACTGGACGCCGTGTAGTGTGCGTACTCCTGCGGATAAACAAAAAATTATGGGTTGTTATTTTTTACTGTGATTTATTAGTAAATTATAGAAGAATTTTTTTTTACCGTTTTACTACACTTAAATAGCCTTATACATGGCAAACGCTCTCAAAGGGGATGGAAAATAAACCAAATACCATCAATTACTCTGTAATTGAATTCAAAAATGTGCAAAACATACCCTGTAAGTTGGTAGCTTTGGCCTCTCAGAATATAGGATCCAATTACGTTAACTCCGCTGCTTTTCGTAATCAAACCAAAATGATGGAAATCTGACCATTGCAACCTCTTATTTGAATGTTTCGACTTTACCTATAATAGCTGTGTATGATGAAAAATGGGATGCTTACAGATAGAAAAATTTAATACATTACAAAACTAGCAATGCCCCCCCCCCCTCACCTCATCCTAAGAGAAGGGGGGGGCTCATCAGTGCTCCGCTTTCAAACACGGTCAATTTTTGTCAAGTTGATGTTACTGTGGGGTTGTTACTTGTTTTTGGTAGATGACAGCAGACAGCAGTTAGAAACTCAGACACCAGGAAACCGGTAGTTTATTCAGTAAAAATGGGAGAGTAGTTTCGCCAGGAAAAAGCTACTACTTTTTTTTTTT
>JAQQPU010005619.1:22118-46342 GCA_029168905.1 Artemia sp. Kazakhstan ARC1039
TTTTTTTTTTTTTTTTTTTTTTTTTTTTTTTTTTTTTTTTTTTTTTGCTTCAGTAGTAAACGGTAGTATTAGCATAAAAAAGTGTTTAGCTGATTGATTTTCAGACCTGTTTTTACTAAAGATATCTGAAACTTTTAAGAATGGAAAATGGCACTAGTGTCGAGACCAAAAATCACCAACGCTATCTAGCACTTGGTGATGTTTTTTAACCAAAAATGCTGCTGAATTACCTTTTCAGATGCTTAAAAATACAAAGGAGGGTAAAGAAAGAAGAATTCTACCCCCCAGTAGGTCTACCAGTGTAGAGGCAACTAATATACTTAGCTTTCACTTATCACTAATGTTTTCTTTAGATGTATCTAAGAATCTAAAGAACATTTCAATCTGATTTCAGATTGCCCATTATTATTTTGTTAAAAGTACCATTAGATATATAAGCAAAATATTCATAGTATATGTAATCTATACTATTGCCTCATAGTAATAATTTCCTTGTTCTACTGTGATTCAGGGTTGAATCCCTGGTTAAATTTAAGTTCTTTTGTATTAAATCGCTAGCTAAAAGACGAACACGGATTTCGATGTGCCTTTCAGCGCTCTTTCCAAATATAATAATCGCTATGGTTGCAGACTCCGTTTTGAGCCCGTCCCTCGAGTCATTTTCTCGTAATGAGTAACGTTGTGTAGATCATCAATAGGTTCTATCTTGATAATGCTTGTAATATTACATATACTAGTGGTTCTATCACTATATTCTTATTTATATATTATTATTGTTATTATATTTTTATTGTATTATTATTTATATTCTTATTTTCAGGCTTCAAAAGTTCAAATTGGCCAGTGTCAATTCGGTTATTACACCTGAAAACGCAAGTATTGAAACAATGGGGACCAATGAAGTAAGTCTTCTTCTAATGACTTGCAGTCCTTTTTTATTTGGACGACACTAGTGTTTCGATTAGATATGATTTTATTTCCTAATTAGTCTAACCACCTTTCCCACTTTTATGTGCCGGATTGGCTCATGTATTGGTATATCAAAACCAACGATACCTGCATCGAAATAAGAGGGCTGCTCAGTTAGCCCTCAGAAGAAGGAAAAATGGCTCATTCATTAGTATATTAAAACCAACAGTACCTCCGTCAAAATAAGAAGACGACTCAGTGAGCCATCTGAAGAAAGAAACGAAGTAATTCCCATGTTTTTCTTGCTTCGATATCGAAGTCTATCTGAATACTTTCGCGTTTTTGGGGTCACGACTATATTAGGATGTGAAAGTGCCTATATCTCAGCGTTAAAAGGAAGAGAAACCGGCTAGCAATCTTATCGTAGATTTCAGAACTGTTTTGCTAATGTTACCATTTAAGACATCTTGCTACTTACAAATTAGGCCTGGGAAAGTTATATTAATTTTTATCTAGTTACTTATTTCTCACAAAAAAATAGCTTCTGGATATATTTTACTTTCTTTCTTCTGGATGTCTGGTCGAAAAGAGTTTGATCGAAAATTAGTGAAGACTTATACGCTCTGGATATCAAGTATAAATCGTAAAAAATCAGGTAAATGACTGTGACTTATCCAGATTTGTGTAGCTATTTTTAGTAGAAAGTAAGTTTCAAGCATGTATAATATTGGCGTTCCTCGTCTCCAATGAATTTTTTCATAAAAAAAAAATAAAACTGTTGCAGTTGCTTTGCCGTAAAATAAGAACAAATTTAAAATATCTGTAATAAAATTTATCGAAAAGTCGAGAATGAATTAGAAATTTGAAAGTGGGATTCATTTTCCTGAAACGCATATTTTACTTTCTATTTTACCATGCCTGAACTTGATGCCCAGCTTCGGAGTTGAGGCAATAGTGACGGTAAACACGTGTTGTGATAACAAAATTGGTACATTTTTTATTAAGTAAAAAAATAGAAGTTAGTGAAACACCCTTATTTGTCGTTGCTTTCATTCTAGCTATTTGATTTTCTCTACTAATATTCCAAATTGAATAGTAAACAAGCTTAGTACTGAACAAGCACCATTAGATGACACAATGATTTATTTTAAAATTTTCAAGTCTGAAACCTGTTTTGTTTTTATTGGAATTGATCGAGATTCATCATTTCAACTGATGGTAGCCATTTAAACGCCCACCCTCATGAAATCCTGATTTGGCCCTTTGTTTGAGGGGGTAGCTCTTTTTTGAGGTTTCTGACATCGTTAAAGGCTAAGGATTGTTAGTTTAAAAAAAAACAAAAAAACACCAAGACCAAAAAGTGAAAACATTTAAAATGTGTTTTATTTTAGTAAAGTACAAATTATGTTTTGGTCTTGAGAAGGCGTGAGGGTTGTCAGCCCTACTCATGTTAATTTTGCTCATTTTGAGTTTGACTCGGTTATTTATTGTAATTTCTGTTTGTTTTTGTTCCATTTATTCATTGATGGTGATTTGTGGTAGTTTGATACTTGGAAGATGTCTGCTCATTTCTGGTTGAATGGAGCTCTTTACTTTTCTTTGAAAAACTTGTTTTGTGGAAAAAGTTTTAAAATTAGTTTGTGTTCGTTTTTCATTGCCAAAGTCTTTTTCATGGAAAAAAAGAATTATCTTATGTATCATTTCGGATTTTTTCTGTAAGAATCCATAGTATGGCTTGCTATTTGTATGTTGGAGAAACTTTTTCACCGATGTTTAATCCTGAAACAAATAGTATTGTTTAATTTAATCTTATACCTCCTCAAGTAGACCTGAAAAATAAAACATAATATCATTTCCAATTTTTTTATCTGTGCTCTTTGACAACCTGGATACACTTACACTCTTTTGGTTAGTTTAAGTTGTAAGAGTAGAAGTAGTAATAGTAGTAGCCCCGAAAATTTCAGCTTAATTTCAACAGTGCCTTCTGATTTAGTTTTAAAATATAATATGCCAACTAGATAATTTTAGGGGGTTGACATACCCAATATCCCTAGAGACATAGTTACTGGACCGTTCTACTATGCTGAAAAAAATGGCCGGCTCAAAATTTTGACAGGATGAGTTTCGAAAATGAATGGGCTTGGGAGGAGGGCTGCTTGCTCTCCAATGTCTTTTGACTCTTAAAAAGGGCACTAGAACTTTTTAATTTAGTTCAACATCCCCCTAAATATTCCTTGAAAGCTTCAGCTTAAAACTCTTAGCTTGTGTAGTAGCAATAATTGTAGTAGCATTAGTAGCAGTGTGCGCATAGCACCTTTGGTTTCTTCGACATCCCCTTCAACACATGCTGAAATATTAAACTT
This sequence comes from Artemia sp. Kazakhstan ARC1039, assembly GCA_029168905.1. NCBI lineage: Eukaryota > Metazoa > Arthropoda > Branchiopoda > Anostraca > Artemiidae > Artemia > Artemia sp. Kazakhstan ARC1039. Next base: position 25,391 of record JAQQPU010005619.1, read on the forward strand.
AATGCCGTCAACCGTTCCGGAAGCATATGTGATACGTCCTCTTGACAATCTGTGTGGGTATATTGCGTTTCGATTTCATTCCATACAGTTTCAATATTTCACAAATTTTTCGCCTTAATACCCTTAGCTTTACTAGTAGCAGTGGCAGTAGTAGTAGTAGTAGTAATAATAGTAGCAGTAGTAGTAGTATGAGTAGAAGCAGTAGCATTAGGATACAAATATTTTCTTTTGGTTAGTTCAACATCCCCCACAACAAGCCCTGTTAGTTTCAACTTCACACACCAATCTGTTCCTAAGATATTGCTGTTACGCCCTTTTAACAACTTGCATACAGATGGAGTGTTGCGATTAAGTTCATCCCCCTCCCCCCAAAAAAATTCAAAATTTTCCCTTTATACCCTTAGGCATACTTGTAATAGTAAGCACAGTAGTAGTATTGGTATTACTAGTAGTAATATTAATAGTAATAGCGGTAGCACTAATGGCAGCAGTAGTATTAACGTATTGCCTTTACAAGCAGTTGCAATAGAAGTAGTAGGCCTAGTTGAAGTATTAGTAGCAGTAGTAAATGTATTAGTGATAATAGTATTAGTATATTCTCTGAAAGGCTCATCTGAATGCCCTGAATTCATCATTTTAGAAAGTAAAGTTCAAATATACATATCTTTCTCAGTAACATATACTACGTTTAAAGAATCAACGAATTGCCTAACTTACAGCCCTTGCCCTGAGGACTGTGGGGAGGTTGACACCCCCAAGGACATAATTACCGGACCTTTCAACAATGCTGAACAAAACTTTTCTCTTAGAACTTTGATCGGATGTGTTCTGGGGAGTTTTAGGCTTTTGGCGGAGGGGCTGGTTGCCCTCCATTCAGTTTTGACTCCTAAAAGGGCACTAGAACTTCCGACTTCCAATCAAATGAGCCCCATCCGATACAAAATTTATGTGACCACCCGTTCCATAAAAACCTTATGTGCTTCGGGGCATAACTTACAGCCCTTGCCCCTGGGCTCTGGAGGGTTGTGTTCACCCTGAAGACGTTGTCATAGGCTCTTTGGACTATCGTGAACAAAATGCCAATCTCACAATTTTAATCGTTTCGAAATTTTATGCGTTTGGGGAAAAGAGGATGTCAGGGGGGGGGGCTTGTTGCCTTCCGTCGCTTTTGTCTCTTAAAAAGGGCACTAGAAGATCTTATTTCCAATCCAATTACCCCCTCTGAAGTTTATTCGACCATGATTTCCATAAAAACCTTGTATGCCCCCCCCCCCCCCCGCCGGAGTGTAACTTACAATCCTTACCCTGAGAGCTGTGGAGGGGGGTTATCATCCTCAAAGACATAAATACTGGAACTTTCAACTACGCTGAACAAACTAGCTGTCTCAAAATTTTGATTGAATGTGTTTGGGGAAATGATGGGCTTGGGGGGGGGGGCTGGCTGCCCTCCAACCACATTCGACTATTAAAAAGGGTACTAGAACTTTGAATTTCCAATCGAATGAGCCAATTTCGAAGTTTATACGACAACTCCTTTTATACGAAGTGTCCTGGTGTAAAATGAACCAAAAAAAAAATGATAAATAAATAATAGGTTGCATTGACCCACATCGCTTTTTAGACAACGCTATTGCGCTGCCTGTGATAAGTTTGTAATATATTATGTTTCTCCTGTATGGGCTTCAGAATTCATGGTTATTCTTGTATCGTTATTAAATAAAAAAAAAGTTTTTCTTAACTGAAAGTAATGAGCGACATTAAAACTTCAAACGAACAGAGATCATTCCGTATATGAAAGGGGCTGTCCCCTCCTCAACGCCTCCCTCTTTACACTAAAGTATTTTATTGTTTTAAAAAATAAAGTTGTGGGACAGAGTCAAACAGCGTAAAGAGCGAGGCGTTGAGGAGGGGACAGCCGCTCTCATATGAGGAATAATTTTTGTGCGTTTTCAGTTTTAATGTCGCTCCTTACTTTCAGTTTCAAAAAACTTGTTTTTTTTTATTTTATTTCTGAACGTTTTTGAATTAATGCAGCTTTGACATTGGCTCATCGTACATGAAAAATTAAAACGAAATTTGTATATTAATTCTACTTTTTTTGGCTAAATGGCTTTCTCGAAATTTTGTTCTGACGTAACTTACGTAACGAACTTCTATATTCGTATGTTTTTATTACGTATATTAGGGAGTTCACCTCCTAGTCAATACCTCGCTCTTCATGTTAAAGTTCGAATTTTGTTCGAATCATAAACTCCTGATTCACAAAGGCCGGTTAATTAGAATAGATAGCTCTTTTGAAAATACTGAAAAAAACTTTAGCGTAAAGAGCGAGATATTTACTATGGGGTGAACTCCCTGATATACGTAATAATTTCTGTTTGTTTTAATTTTTAATGTTGCTCCTTACTTTCAGTTGAAAAAAAAATCCAAGTGATAGTTCTTTTATTTAATTTCTGGTCGTTTTTTAAATAATGCTGGGAAATCCGGCGCCCCCTTCATAAAAATGTCCCTCCTCCATGGAAAGATCCTCCCCCGTAACCTCCCCCGATCCTCCCCCGTCAAATGGCTATCTCAAAATTTTGATTGGGTGACTTCGGGAAAAAATTAGTTTGGGAGGGGGCCAAGTTGCCCTCCAATTTTTGTTGGCACTTAAAAAGGGCACTAGAGCTTTTAATTTCCGTTCGAATGAGCCCTCTCACGATATTCTAGGACTACTGGATCGATACGATCATCCCTGGTGAAAACAAAAAACAAACAAATAAGCACGCATCCGGCAAAAAAATACAAAATTACACATTTTGGAGATAGGAGATTGAAACTTCTATAGTAGGGTTATCTGATACGCTGAATCTGATGGTGTAATTTTCATTGAAGTTCTATGACTTTTAGGGGTTGTTTCCCCCTTTTTTCGAAAATGAAGCAAATTTTCGTGTAAATTTTGATGCGCAAGACTAAACTTGATGAAACTTATATATTTGAAATCAGCATAACAATCTGATTCTTTTGACGTACCTATTGGTATTAAAATTCCGTTTTTTAGAGTTTCGGTTACTATTGAGCCGGGTCGCTCCTTATTTACAGTTCGTTACCACGAACTGTTTGATTTCATATCATTTTCCCTGTAAAAGATCTTGACCAAGTATTTTTATAAATAGATTTTTAGTGTTTTATTTATGGGTATCTTTAATTAGCATTCTTAAGTATTTTATTTATTTATTTTTTTTTTTTTTTTGCTTAGTAATTAGTATTTTTAGTTCGTTCAGATCCTTTTTCTATTTAAAATATGACCGGGAAAAATGATCACTTTTGCAGAAAAAAAGAGAAAAGTATGTTTAAAAATTAATTTAAATGCTTCAGCAAGGTCAAAATAAGATTTGTTCTCATTGCTTTTTGCCATAGACAATCAAACATCCCATATATGACCATAGTATGGAAGTTTCATTCTCATAAATCAGCCAAATTACTAATTGCCGAGGGGTCGCTCTCTCTCTTTCGGAAATCATGTACACCAGAGTGCGCGTGCCAAGCGTGGCGGAACTGTGCCAAGGGCTTTGGGAGTATGTCGAGCCGTTTGGGGACTGTGCCGAGCATGACGAAGCTATTTGGCACACGTGGTGCTCCAAGATGTGGGCTACACCAGGTGGCGGGAAGTCAACATCCCCTCGCTAATAGAATAGGAGTATTTTAATGTGAAGATTTTAATATTTCTTCCAAAAAAGCATGCGGTGATCCTTATAATTCGTAATTTGGCTCGTTGCCATCTTACCATTAACACATGACTTTACGAAATCTGATATCGTAAGCACTACTTTTTTATATTCACAAGCGGCAAAAAGCTATATTTAAGAAATATAGCTTTTTGCCGATTTTGCCGTATTTGAACGTTTGTAGCAAAATTCGGACTAGAGAGTAAGTTTCCACAGACATAAGTCAGCGTTGATCAGTTAATTTATGGTTAAATTAGAAGGAGCCCATGACCAAGCCATTTTAACAGAGCTTAGATTTTCCATTTAATTAAAGTCGATTGCCTCGATTCTAAAGGCTTTTCAAAACGAAATCGTTAGTTGTGGGGATGAAACACGATATTTGGAATATTGTGTAAGTTTCCAATTATCAGGCTTAACATGTCTGCCAAAACCCGTTCCCAAGATAACACTGGCCAACAAATTTCATTATTTTCTTGTTCCAAGAACTAGAATGTGTGCTCCTAAAAGAAAGTTTTTCCCTGGCTTCGAATGTACTTAATCAGAATCTTTCCCATTAGGCTACGGTTTTTGCATAATCAATTTTTTAAATACTTTGCTGTTTTTATTGTGGTTCAAAAACTTTGGTATTCTGAAGTTTTCTTCCTCACTTTCGCAAGTTGAATTTTAAAATACAATCCCTTTTGCTATATTTCCCGTGGTTTTTATGTGCTGATTTTTTTTAATGTTTTTGCTAACAATTTTGAGTAATTGTAGATTATAGTTTCCAGGCTACTTGGTTATTGTTGACTAATTACATGTTCTAAACGAGGATAAATAAAAAAGGTGATACCGTTCAATTCTGCAGACGTTCCCAATTAAACATAGTAAAAGAACTATGTTCCCGAGTTTTTGGGAACATAGGCGTTCCCAAAACTTGGTATAGCAAATTAGCATTTAAATCAAAGCTTGTTTCCTGGCTGTAGAAAATGCAATTTGATTAAACAGAAACTATGATTTCTCTGTCGACAAAGTCTGGGTTTCTTTCTATTCTACTCTGAAATGAAATAAAATAATCTTATATCACTATATCACACATATCCAGAGCTGTTCCTCGGGGGGGGGGGGGGGATAACCGGGTCAGCTGCCCCGGTTGCCGTAGCTTGGGGGGAAGGGGTGCCGCAGCTGGGGTATTACCCACTTTGATCAAATTTTTCACTTTGACTCGGCCTTTTTTGCTTATATTTGAGTCGGGAGAGGGAGGGGCGCTGTAATTAATTTTTCCCCGGGCATTTCAAACCCCAGGAACGGCTCTGCACATAGCAGGTACATTACATCATAGATCACATCTTCGCATTTGTATGTGTTAGACTTTATTTAGTGAATAAACTGGGAAGTCTGGCTTCACTTAGAAATTTTTCTATCCAGGGAGGGGCTACTAGACTGGGTACCAAATCTAAGAAGTAATAAGTAGACATAGGCCGGCGTGATTTTTGATTGTTGGAAACCTAAAATGATTTTGTCTTTTATAAAAATGCACAACAAAAATTCCCTGGTCCCCATAGCTTCGAACAGCAGTTTTTGGTCAGAGATCTTCTAAATAATTCATAGACTATGCACAATTACATCTTCCTCCTTAGTATTCGACTTATTATCTCATGGGATAAGATGAACTATAAGAAAATTATAGGGAAAGTCTACAATAATTAGACCATGACAAATATGACAAATGTGTTGTAGTTTAAGGGAATATTGTCAAGGACAAAACTAAATTTACTTCAACCTCTCTTAGTGCAAGTCTGTCCATCGACAAAATTGCTGGACAATTACATAACTTTGCCAAGTTTAATATCTTCCTGTATGTAGTCCATGAGATTTCTAGATAGGTGTCTGAAATGCCACAAATTCCAACTACGGTGGTTCAAAAATCATACGGCAGAAAAATGTGAATGTTAGAAAACATCTGATTATAATTTTTAATTTAGCAAAAGGAGCTGCATAAGTTTGATTTGTTAAAACCATTAAACTTAAGTCCAAGACATCCAAATTGGCTGACTTTGTTTATTATTGTTATAACATTATGGCTGAAGGAAATACTCCGATTTTATTTTTGTATTTATCAGTTTGTTCCTCAGTGCTATGTATTATTTTTGCCTCCTTGTTCATAGAATAGTGCAACTAATTTTAATATAATTTTAGATATTGGATCTGTTTACATATGGAAATGAATGGAACACTTTCAAAGCTGGAGGCAGCTCGAAAACTGGTGGTCTCCGTGCTACCCTAGAATCCCTTCCCGAACTTTGGTCGGAAGAGCAATACGAAACTGAATATAACCTGGATAATTTCATCAAAAATATTAAGCGATAATTTGTATTTTTGTTTCTTTTAGTGGGTTTGACTTTCAGCGTAATAATATGAACTTAGTTAGTTTATAGTGTTTTTCATTCAGTAAGGAATAAAGTTTTATCCGCAATTTATTTCCATCTCTCATATTTTATCAATTGCTTTAATAATGTAAAAATAGATTTTACCTTTCAAAGAACTCATAGAAATGATTACTAAACCATAGAAATTATGGCTTACTAGGATCATTGCGATTCACTGAACCGACAGAGTGACGGATGCCCAGATAATAGCAGATACAGAACAATCATTGGTGACCAACGAGACTAGAATGAGGCGATGAAGAAATTGGGGGCAATGGATTCACCTGAACGATGCACGCCTCCCAAACGGTTTCTGGTGTTGAACGGTCTCTGATGGAACAGAATACAGCTCAACACGCTAGGTCGATCCCTGGAGAAGAGGCAACAAGTTTTCAGACTGTACTGAATGAGCTCTGGTTCCTGGCGCAAGATCCATCGACTTGGAGCTCTACCGTTGCTGCCTAATGCACTTCTAACCGTGGGAAGGCCTAAGTATAAGTAAGATAGTAGTAAACAGGCCGGTTTAATAAAAAAAACATAGAATTTCCAGACTTATGTGTTTCTTTACTGCAAATAATCCACATAATTTAACTAAGAAAATGTAACTTATTATACAGAACTTACGTAAACTAATAGAAATGAATAACCATGCCTGTTTGTTCTAGCTTTAACCTTGTTTTGCTTTTAATTCTAGACGGAGATGCTTAATCGTTTAAGATATAACTGTGCTGGATTTTAGAGAGTAAATTGTTCAAATCCCATTATCAGGACTTGGTACTGGTCTTAGAGCAACGGTAACCCTAGTACTTCCCATGGTTTTTTCGTAGGGGATATCCTGGTAGCCCAAAATAATTGACACCGCTCGTGTCTCTACCAACTCAAGCTCTTGGTAGAAATATTCAGTTCTTCGTCCTGAAGGTGCCAAAACAAAACTAATGTACAAATTAACGGGCTGGACATTCGTTAGATATGCAACCTGACGCTTTCTGTATCTAGGGTGAATCTCCTCATTTCAGTTTAAGTCTGTAGGCAAGCGTTTGCCCTTTTTACCACATACTCTTTATGTGCAGAGAAACTAAAAGCACTCGAGAAAGTAAAGCCAAAAATCTTGATCTACTTTGTCAGCAGATAGGAAATTTTCGGCTCTGTTAAATTATTTATTTATTTTTTGTTGGGGCGGGGGGGGGGGGATCAAGTCTGATATTTGGCCTATAACTTACGGCGGTTTCCATATCGATTTTCGTCAGTTGACTATTATCCACTTGTCGAATTTGAAGAGGTTTGGTTCCTGGGAAAAGCCGATCCACTGCTCAAGATGTTGTGTTCTAATTGGTGACATCGACTTGGTTAGTAGAATTGGTTTGTCTGTATTTAGTTTTACTCCGTCAAGTTTTCTTTTCTCATAATAAATATTAAGATTTAAGCTAATAATTAAGGCAACAGTTTCTAGTTATAATCCTCACCAAACTTACCATTCAAAATAAGCCACTATAATATTAGAAAAAGGAAAGAATAGCATTTAACTAGGATAAAAGTATGAAATTCATCTCCAATCTCTTCTTCCTTCGGCAAAAAAAAAGGAAATTCGAACGTAATTCTGATCAGATTTATGATAGATAGATCTAACATTCTTAAGCAATGTAGATTTGGACATTTGTGATGATCTTAATATTGTAGTTAGATTAACTAGTTTATTAGGGCTACGAGGGAAGGGGTTCATTTTGTTTGTAAATGGGCAGCCGCATACCAATTTGCAATTTTATCAAAGATATTGCTCAATCGTTGGTATAGAGCCAGCATTGCTCAAGCAATTTAAAACTACTACTACTAACTCATTGCTGCACCCAGCCTACTCAGATCAAACGAGCTGCATATGCTACTCGCCTTAATTCGTTCAATGTTTCACTCTGTTCTCTCTCCCATAAACTTCCAATTTTATTTAAATTATTTTTCATTACTTCCTCCATCCCATTCAAAGACGTATATTTTTTTTTGCATTTAGATGAGTAACTAAAATACACGAATTGGCAACCTATCATCCGCATAACGTGACAAAACCATCTTATCCATTCTTTCGTTATAGCACTAGAAATTGGGGTAAAAGCGGATGAGTTTACGTTACTGACTTACGAATAACGTGAACATACCATTCTATGCCTTTTCTTATGCTGTTTCTGAATATAATAGTCGTTTTACCCGGAAATTCAATTTTAAGCGTTTTTTGGAACCTCAAAGATGAGACATTTTTTATCTTATTTTAATTTACAGAAAAGGGTTAAAACATCGATTAAAACTTACTATTTGATAATAATTCCATTTTTCTAAAATTATATATAATCTACAGGCATTGATTCTTTATGATCCAATTGAATAAACAATTTATAAATCGTTAAAAAACTGCTGTGTTTTTTTTTAAGTTGTTAGCATCACTCATGTTTTAACCAGTGTACCCGTAAATTGAATCGACTGTTATGACACCTAACCACATTCCTTTTAAAGCTTTTTGTTTGATGTACGGTCAGTCAAACTAGTGCTTAAAAATTTCTTTAAATAATTCCTCTGGAAAACATCTAGCACATCTATATCAGTCATCCGAAAATGCTCGTGCTTCACAGACATACTTGACATGACTGTCATTGCCGTTGCTTCCAATATCCTAAGCTTAATCGAAGACTTAATTTCCCATTCTTCCGAACTTGTTCCAACTTCGAAAAAAAAATACACTGATCCTTACCCCCTCTACCTTCACATCATTGCTGCATTACTATTTACTAATAATCTTACCCAGGTAAATGAAACTACCCACTTGGTTGATTTTCTTGTTACCTCTTGGAGGTGATCGCATTCTGGATACAAGTGCGGCCACTTCGGCCTTATATTCTAGCGTATGTGTGCGTTCAAATAAATTGACCCCCCCCACTCCAAGTTTTTGTATAATTTCTTCCGTCTTTGTAAAATTTGGCCTCTCCCCTAAGTAAATGAGACCACTATGCTTTCCACGGGGTGGGATTATTTACACAGAAATTGTGTGGAAGGTAGGTGCCGAAAGTTTCCAATAGCCATATCTTAGGTCTGGACAATTTAATCAAGAGCAAGATTCCGGGTTAACCGAGCACGTAAGCAGAAACCGGTTTTGAAATTTGGGGAGCCGGTAACTTAAAAAAGAGCAATAAATGGGTAAATGGTGCAGAAAATGTTCGAAATTATTCTGAAAACAATTATCATCATGAGATTTTGGCAGAAACATCTATTTGGGGAATACATTTTGGGGGAAATGTCATAAAAACAGGACATAATACGGTATACAGGAATAGTTATGAAAATGAGGTTTATTTGGGCTTGAGATTGTGCCATTTGTCCCTCTTTTATTTGTGTGTTGTGCAGCTAATGAAAAAGAAGAAGAGATAACCTGGAAAAACTGACATTTAATATTAGACAAACTTATAATATGGAATTGTCATATTTACCTTTGAAATATGATTTGTATCTGTTGCGAATTTGTCCCAACATTCAAGGACAGAATAACAATGTTACATATTTAATTGTTAGAATCTTTTGCTGAACTCATGATATAACCTAAATAACTTCGAACGGCTTAGGGACCTGTTACACTGATTTAGTTTATAATTGGATACGCCAATCTGGGGTATATTGTAAATTCGAGTATTTTTTCCCCATTGCAACAATCGATTGTCCCTATGGGCTGGATTTATACCCCCTTCATTCCCGTTTTCTTTTTCATTCTCCTCCCTCCTTGTTAAAATGTTTGATTTGCTTTTCAGGTTGAATCCCCAATCTGTCCTAATCCCATTTCTAATAGGGATCTCTGCGGTATGATCCCAACTAAGTACAATTTTGAAATTACTACGAGAAAATCAGTGAGATCTATTCTTATATTAATGTTAAAGAAACAAAGTTTTTCCCGGGGAAATAAAGAGCAAAGTGGAAACTTAAAACGAACAAAATTATTACTTCCCAGCCTATCTAACATATATCAATAAAACTAGTGCAAATAGATTAATTGGTGATATTTCCCTATGTGTGTAGGATTGCAGAAAAGTAGCGCTTTATTGAAGACACAAAAGCCAATTATAAAAACAAGAATGTTGATTTAGGAGTTAAAAGTAAATACGTAGCCTCACAACATCAAACTAATTTATAACGCTTTTTATAGTCTTACAGAAGCTGTGATATCAGTAACTTTACGTACACGATTAAAATTATCTTAAAAACTTAGGCATAACAATAATATGTTTAAATTCATTAAAAGCTTACAAAATAATAGATTGTTTATCAGGAAATATCTTGTTTTTACCTAGTATTACTCGAAATAAAGAACAGATCAACCGTAATATGAACTCTGGAAATCCAGTTATTTCTCTGTAGAAAAAACAGAGAATTTCAAGTTGTGATACAAATTCTGAAGCGAGTCTATAGTTTTAATACTAATAAAATTCCTTCACTTCAAACTTGTCTGCAAAAAAAAAAAATCATGAAATGTCCTTTTCAGTTCCAAAACAACAGTCAATCTCTGAACTGAGCTCATTGTGCAGAAGTGATGCCAAATTAAACGAAAAAATAAAGCAATAATCTAAAAATGCTATACTGTCAAAAGTGTCCTTAAACGGTTTACATTTGCCATATCAAAACTATATAGTTTTGTGTTTTCAGTAAAGTGCTAGTTTTCTGTAATCCTACAAACATAGGGAAATATCACCAGTTGATTCATTTGCACTGGTTTTATCGATGCATGTTAGATAGGCTGGGAAGTAATATTTTTTTTTTATTTTAAGTTTCACTTCGCTCTTTACTTCCCCCGGAAAAACTTCTTTTTTTAAAATTAATCTTTGCTCGTTTTAGATTAGAATTTAATTTAGAAACAACACTGCCATGGTATTTTTTGCTCATTAGTTTGCTCATTAGTTTCAGTTAAAAACTTATTCTTTTATATAATTTCTAATCAGTTCCAATCTAGGGGAGATAAGACACCTCAACCCTTATTCAGGGGCTGAACGAAGAAGCAGTACAAGAATCGAAGGAAACAATAAGTTTAGAGTGGAAAGAAAAATCAAAACATAGTGTCGTTTCTTTCTGTATTTTTTTTTTTGTTCGAAGAAGAAGAAATAGATCTTTAATTCTTAGTTTTAAAAATTAAATTTAGTAGCACTTAAGAAAGTAGCTCTAGGCGAGTAGCTTCGACAAAAAAAGGTTAACTAAGCGGACAGGTTTGCATATCGACATGCTTGTGGAAAATTTTGTTCGCTCAACGGAAATGTGCCTCTAGGCTAAGGGAGTTATCTGACCTGTCCCTATATAGAAAAGCCACCCATTATTTAGAAATGAATCGAAATTTCAAAAAAAACATTTTTTCTTGTGTAGGTACGATAAATAGTATTAGAAACTAAGTTTGTTTTCATTTCAAAATTTTTGAGAAGAATTACCTGAATTAGTTTCTCCAAAAATGTTGTCAAAACGATAAGCCTACATAATTCAAGCATCAACTGAAACAGGTCAGTTTTCTTTAGTACCTCTTTACCTTTTTTATTACTATATGGATCTTTTTTTCAGTTTTCTCTGTCATTTTTACTTGGATTAAGAAAATTGGCTCCAACTTTGACCCCCTTACAGGATTTTGACAAAATTACGCCATTCGTTTTTTGTATAGATTTAGTTTCGTTTGGTATGGATTATGGATTTAGTTCGTTTAGTTTCGCCATTTCGTTTTCGGTATGGATTTTGGTATAGTTGATCTACCAAGAATGTTGTTGCAAACTATGAACTGTATGACCTCTATTTCACTTTGAATCAAAATACTTAACAAAATACTTTCCCGCGACATGTTTTAAAAAATGAGTGCATCACATTTACAAAACAGAGAAATTATCTAATTGGAAGAAATAAAATTGATAAATTTTAATATATAATTATAATATATAAATTTTAATATATTTTAATATAATAATATATAGATAGATAAAATTGGAAGAAATAAAAAGTTGTTACACCCTGAAGTGTTATTTGATATTAATGGTAAAGAATTTAGAGGACCACAAGCTGTTGCTAAGAAGTTTAGTGAATATTTTGCTAGTATCGGATCATCTGTTGTTTCAGGAGAAGTTGACCTTTCTTCCCCAAGGTCGCATAAAAAATATCTACCGCCCACTGAAGATACGAGCATATTTATGGCCCCGGTTACTTTTGCAGAATTTCAAAAGGTCATTAAGAATTTAAAAAATGGTAATTCATTGGGATATGATGAACTTTCAACTAATTTGCTAAAAAATATTGCAGGTGTAATTTTTGAACCATTGCCTCATATTTTAAATTTATGTATTTTCTCAGGTACATTTCCTAAAAGATGGAAAATTGCACGTGTAATACCATTGCATAAAAAAGGAGATAAATCTGATACAAATAATTATCGTCCTATTGCAATTTTATCACAATTGTCTAAAGTATTGGAAAAAATTTTAAAAGGAAGGATTACTAATTATCTAGATAAAATAATTTTTTTTACCAAATATCAGTTTGGATTTAGGGCAGGCCATTCGACGGAACAAGCAGTTGCAGCTCTTGTATTAGAAATAAATGACTGCTTAGATAGTAATTATCATGTATCTACTGTTTTTTATGATGTTAAAAAAGCATTTGACACTTTCAACCATGAAATTCTTTTTGATAAAATGGAAAATTCCGGTATAAGAGGGAAAGGACTAGAAATAATAAGATCATACCTTTATGGACGTAAAATCGTGGTAGATGTTGATGGACATTTGTCTAGTTTAAATGATCTTGAAGATATTGGTGTCCCACAAGGATCGGTATTAGGTCCGCTTTTATTTTTGATGTATATTAATGATCTTCCACGATGTTTGCAGGGAAATAATGGTCTTGCAATTTTATTTGCAGATGACACAGCTGTTTCTGTTAAAGCGAAGGATTCATCTACATTGATTCAAAATTTGTTTAACACTGTTAGTTCAGTTAATCGATGGTTTGTTTCTAATTATTTAGTACCGAATTTTAAGAAGACTGAATTTATGGTTTTTGGTCATTCAAAACGTGCTACTAAAAAAATTTCATGTCAGGAGCTTCAAGTTGGTGAGCATAAAATACGTAGAGTTCAATCGTATCGTTATTTAGGAGTTTTTATTGATCCCCTTTTGTCATTTCAAACTCATATTGATCATTTAAGGGTGAAACTTTCGCAAAATATTGGGTCTATGTATCGTTTGCAACATGTTTTTCCAGTTTCAATTTTAAAAATAATTTATCATTCTTTGATTGCTCCTTATTTAAATTATTGCACAATTATTTATTTAAATACTTTTTGGACGCATATAAAACCCCTACAGATCTTCCAGCAGTGAGAATACTTGGAAATTTTTTACATCGTCCATCAAAACTTAGAGATGCATCGGAAAATGAAACATTATTTCTTTTCTTGAATTTATTAGATCTGAAACATATAAGAGAACTTAATATATCAATATGGCATTTTAAAATACAAGATCCTAGTAGTTATTTTTATGAAAAATCTCTGTTGATTCTGCCTCCTCCTTCGGCTCTTAGGTGTTCTGGAACATATCGAATTCCCTTTGTTAATTGTGAAAGATCTAGATTTTCAATTAGATACCAAATACCATTTATTTCAAATAAATATAGGCTGAAAGATAGAATTCAAATTGAGTCATTTCGGCAAATATCAGTTCTAAGGAAGAAAATATTAAAATTATGTATTGACCTGTGATGGTGGAATAGAAATTTTTTTATTATTATTATTATTTTTTTTTGTTTATATCTGTTACCCATGTTGGGATAGCCTTCCGTGCCCCACTTGTCCAGCGTTTGTTTTCTTTATGTTTGTTATGTTTTTTGTTTTTTTCTTTAACCAGGTTTTTTTTCTTTCTCTCTTTTGTTATGATGAGAAAATGTTTTTTTTGTTTTCTTTTTTTTTGTTTTTTACCCAGTTTTACGAGCTTTGCTCTCTGTTGGGGGTATATGTTTTTTGTTATGTTGAATTAATCAAATAAACAGTAAACAGTAATCTAAAAAAGATCATATAGAAGGGACAAAACCGTGATTGAAAAAAAAAACAAGCAGGAATCGAACACAAGACACTCTAATTTGAAGTTCAACGCTATACTAAAAGAACCACGCCTCTAATAATCTAATTTGATATATTGATGTTTGTACCTCAATTGTGCAGCTTACTAAGGAGGGTTTGAGTAGGAATATACGGGAGGTGTTCTTGCAAACCTCCAGTAAAGGGTTTTGGACTATAATTATTACAGTGATGATATCGTTTTATACTTCCAAGCTTTTCTACTTAAGAAGTGACACCAAAAGTGTTGTTTTTACTGCTATATCACACTTACGGATGATAGAATTGATAAAAATCACGTAGATATGATCAATATCATTCAAAGAATACATTAAACGTCACCCAAAAAAGTTCTTAGCCCCAGCTTTTCCACTCGATACATGGCACCAAAAGTGCCGTTTTTAGTGCCTTTTGGAACTTGCTGATGGCAAAATTTATAAGAAGGACGTAGATATGAGCAATATCTTTTATATGAGGTATTCGAAATCTGTCTAAGATACCTGTCATAGCAATACACCCAACATCAATACACCCATACCGATACACGTGATATTGATATTTCCTATACCGATACAGCGTATATCCCGTTTCCCCAGGGACTATGGAGGGCCATATCATCACCGAAACCATTGATAATGGGCCTTTGAACTATTTTGAACAAAATGGCTATCTCAAAATTTGATTGGATAACTTTGGGGGGAGGGGGCTTTTAGGAGGGGGGGGGGGGGGGGCCTCCAATCTTTTCGGTCACTTAAAAAAGGCAATATTAAATTTAATTTCTGCTTATTTGAGCCATTATACATCTCTCTATGATTTTCTGGTCATTCGCCAGCCCTGGTGAAAAAACAATAAGAAAAAAAAGAGACATCAATGCTACTCATGCAAAAAAGGGATTTTCCTTGGTGTTCAAGATGAAGAACTGTAACTGTCTTGCTAAGGGTTTTCGACCATGTTGATTCCTATGGTGCACTTCTACTTCGATCTGACGCCATTTTCAAGGGGTTTCAGGCTCTTTTTCAAAATCACCATACATTTTTTTTCGCAATGAACTTTCCTTTTAAGATTAACCAAAACAATATACCATTTCTGATTCAGTGTCAGATGGCAATTTTTTTTCACTAGGCAGTTTTTTTTTTAAACGTGTTTTCAACTTTTGGTTACTATGGGCTGTGGTTCGCTCTTTACCAGGTTGCAGCTACTGCTGCAACCATCATTAACGTAGAAAAGATTTGCAAAGGATAGAGCGATTAAAAATCAGAATACAGGTTCATGTCAATCTGTAGAGTAATTTGTGAAACTGGTTTCGCGGAAATTTAAAATCGTTGTAAACACGTTTTAACCTAATAAATATTGAATTAATCCGTCAAAATTTTTTGAAGAAGGTTGAAAAATGGAAGATAGTGTTAAAATACTCAATAGTCAACTGCCTGAAAACTGGGAACTAAAACAATTTGATAGCTCTTCGAATAATCTATGGAAAGGATTTCCTTATTTTTATAGGTAGATTATCTTTGTTTTTATACTTCATTTTTGTGCCTATGTTCTATTTTTTTTTTTTGTAAAATTCTAATTTAGGGGTTAGGTTAGGAAAATGAAACGGTAAAGTTCTACTTTAGCTACTTTTTGCTATCTTGAAAAGGGGTTAGGTTAGGAAAATGAAACTTTCAGTGATAGGTCTACAGGCTTAAGTATATCCCGTGAAGGTATTTTGAAGTACCTACCTCTACTTCTTCTCTCTCAAGAGGGTGACCTTTGATGACCTTTAAAAATCTGTGTGTTATAAAAGTGAAACCTTACAAAATAGATCTTCTGCTTAAATCAAGTACAACAAAATTGTTTTCAGTTTCACAATTTTGCTCAATCCCCATTTATAAGGTTTTAAAGATATGTAAGGTAAAATTCTACTTTAGTTACTTTTGGCTATCTTGGAAAGGAGTTGGGTTAGGAAAATGAAACTTTCAGGGATGAATGTACATGCTAAGGTTTGTCCCGGGAAGGTACTTTGAAGTACCTACCTCCACTCATCCCCCCCCCCCTCTATATAATGGTAAATTACTGCACATTACTAGTTGTTTTTAACTCATATTTCATCCTATATTACTATCATAAATATAAATCACTGCTTACCTTACACAACTTCTGCTTTTAACCTTGTTCATTAAAATATATTCCAAAATCCTATTTAAATCCTAAGCCATTTAATTTTCAAAAAGAAAAACATGGCAAATTCAAATTTGGTTCAAAAACTATTGCATAAGACTTAGATATTTAAAATCTTTATTTCAGGAGCTTTCAAATGAGGTGTCGCTTTACTATATTCAATTATATTTTATTTTTTTATCATTATGGAGGTAGTCTAGAGGTAGACCAAATGAGGTTTTTCGCTTTTTGTCAAAGCTTATCAAACAGCACATCATTTGAAAGCTACCCTCCTTCTGAACATGTTTCTAGTGTTGTTTTCTGAATCAAACCTAAAAGGGCCACACAAATCTTCTTTTGCCTCCCATCTCCCCTTTCCTCTCAAGCCCTCCATGTCATAACAAGAAAAATGAAAATTCGTAAAGAGATTCATTATAGTAAGATTTATCTTAAATAGAGAAGTTTTCATTGCCCAGGAATGCCCTTGCTCCATGAAACCCCCACCCCTGAATATTAGTACCTCCCAAAGAAAAACATGGCAAATTCAAATTTGGTTCAAAAACTATTGGATAAGACTTGAATATTTAAAACCTTTATATCAGAAGGTTTGAAATGAGGTGTCGCATGACTATGTTCAATTATATTTTATTTTTACTGTAATGGAGGTAGTCTAGAGGTAGGCCAAATGAGGTCTTTCATTTTTTGTCAAAGATTATCAAACAGGACATCATTTGAAAGCTATTCTTCTTCTGGACATGTTTCTGGCGTTGTTTTCCTTCATTGAAAACCTTCATCTTTGAGTCCGAATTTCACCCTCGTCAGAGCAGAAAGATATTCGTCGGAAGAAGACGACGTCTCTCCTTCCCCCACTATCTGTTCTATCTGTTCATATTTTTTTGCAACCTTGTACGCATCCTCTAAACAAAAAATTTCTGCGCTATGCTCTAACAAATAGCGTTTGTAGGACGGTCTGATCCCCTCCTTGAATGCGTTAAGAGCAAGTCTTCCAAGGACTAAACCGTCCTCACTGGCTTCTAAGGACACCCTACATGACCTTTCTAAGTTTAGTATCCTTTTATAGAACAGATATACCGTTTCATCCTTAAATTGAATCGCGCCTACAAACTCTGCAACCATTTTGCCTACTGTTTTGCCTGGGGCATATGCTACAAGTAATTCACGTTTTAAACTTGACAAATTCGTAATCGAGGGATCCAGATCCTCAAAAAAAGGGCGAAACAACCCATGGGCCAAAAGTGACGCGGTCTGTAAGGCTCTTGAATCAGACCAATTTAACAACAACTGAAATTTTTGTAACTGCGAAACAAACTCAATTATTTTTCCGCTTTCTGCCTTTGTGAGTGGCGTTATTACTGAAAGAGGGTCAATTAGCGATCCTATTACTTGGGACTGTTGAGGCTGTTCTATTGGAGGATTAATTGGGGTGGTGCTCAGGGGAGTTGGAGGGTTTGTTGGGACCCATGTCTTGATCTTTTGAAGGTAATCATAAAGTTCATCTTGATCGAAATCAGGATCATTTGGGTCAAATAAAAGAGGTGGAAATATGCCATTTCCCCTCCACTGTTTTACAAAATCAAAAGCAACCTTTTTGTTATATCCAGTTTCCGCCGGATCGAGAATAGGAATAAAAACTGACATATTGAGATTAAAATTTGAAAAGCAGTTATTCTAAAAATTTAAATATTTGTTTTAAACATCGTTCTTTAATTACGGACGCTAAATTTTGGGCAATAACTTCACTTCTAACAACAAGGGTCTAATAAAATTTACTGGGTTGTTTAATCGTGGTAAATCACTTACGAAAGATAGTCCTTTCCAGATCCAATTGTAGTTGGTTTCAATTAAATCACTAGCGTCAAATGTAGTCACAATTGAGAATTAATTTTCGATTATCGAATTCAAAATGTTAAATTTTGGTTGGAAACTGTCAAATGTAGATCACACGTCGACTGTATAAAATCAGGTAAAATAAACCACCAACCGTAGAATGGCTAAGTGAAGGTAGAAATCAACCGGAGACTCTCAGTTGTAGAAATTTTAATTAGTAGGTAGAAGCTATCGCGAGGGAATCCATATTAGGCATTGTGTAACAGCCTATTTCAAAATGTTCATTTAAAAGAAAGTGTTTCTCAAGAAGGCGCTTTGAAAAGAAGAAAGTTCAATAGCTCGTAACGTTTCGATGTCTTATTAATCAGTCTTTTGTAGTATTTGCAGCTCAATATCACAGTCTGGTAGCGGGCGAAATACTCTTCAATATGTTGCCAGTATTTAGCATAAGATGTCGTAAATACTTATAACGGTCACTCAAATGTCACTTGGAGGTTTTCCACTAGTGATATATGCTCCACTAGTCTTAACCGCTTGCCACCACTCTGTAAACCTCTATTTAAGTTCTTTCTATATGCCCTTTTATAATTGGCAGATGTAATGGTTTACGTAAATTCCAAAGATAGACGATAAACGTTGGTATAAGGTCTTTATTGAATAACGTAAGAATACACACAGAGAAAATAAGGTAGCACAAGATCAACTAGCTACGACGAAGGCGAACGATGGTCTGTCTTTCGAAATGAGCCCAGAATATAACTTTCCTGGAACGGAAGTTCCAGGCCTGGGAACGACCCTTTCCCACGACTAGCTTTAGTCCCAAAAGCCCCCCTGGACTGTTCTCGTTGACATATACATGGCCAAATCTCTAAGAAACGAGACACCAGAAAAAGCCTTCTCGAATTTATGTTCCAAATACTTTACACTAGTAACTAAATACTCTGGGAAGCAGTGGCGTAATTTCCTATGAGACAGGGGTGGGGGGCAACTGCCGCTCCCGGACATCGGTTTGACACCCCCAGACCCGAGTTTGCCCCCCCCCACAGACCCAAGTTTTCCCCCCAGTCGAAATTTTGTTTCTTCCAAAATCTTGCCAAAATTAAGATAAACCTGCATAATTCAAGCATCAACAGAAATATATCATTTTTTTAGTACATTATTTATCTTTATAGTACTATAAAGTACATTTATAGTACTTTCATAGCAATAAAAAGTACCTTCATGGTACTAAATGGCTTATTTTTAGTTTTACTGTCATTTTCACTTTATTTGATAAATTAGGTCCAACTCTCCCCCCCCCTGGGTTTTGACAAAATTACGCCACTGCTGGGAAGCTTGGAACATTTGCAACGAAAAGTTCTGGTCTCACAGACTCAAAAAGTGCATTATTATAACCAAGAATTTTTTTTCTTGATAAAGATGAATTCTGTCAGTCATTTTTTCCGGGTCCTCATATTAGCACAAAATCGATGATATTTCAAAACAAGCTATGCTTGTGGTAAGGTAAACCAAAAATTATTTTCTAAGCATTCGAAAAAATGAAGCAGCAGTGTGTTAAAGTATCAAAAACTGTGCGTGTATGTTCATAAGCATTTACCTGGAAATCAAGAGTTTACCTGGAATCAACCTCTTCAGACTCAAATGTTTTTGACAACATATCTTCGAGTCTGTTTCCAGAACAAGTTATCGAAAGGCAATTAAACGATTCTGTCCTCGTTGAGACGTAGTCGCAGATCTGACATATGCATATTTGTTTGATTGAGCCTTCAAAGACTTTATTCTTCGTGTCCGTCTCCTCTTCCATTTTATTTACGAGTGTAATTAAAAATTCATGAGCATCATTCTGCTGTCCAATTTCGAAATACGGAGAAAGGCCTTTAAAAAAAACTGATCATAGCTAATCTTACTCGTGATTAAATACAAAAGAAGCTTCTTCATCTGAAAGTAAGAATATACATTAAAACAAATATATATTTTTCCAACAAATATATACAAATATAGACTATATATGTTTTTTTTTTTTAAACAAATATATATTTTTGCATATATGAGGAGGGCTGCCCCTTCTTCAACTCTTTAAGCTTAAGTTGGAATTTTTGTTCCACTTCTTTAAGAAATAAAAGAAAAATGGAGGAGGAGCGTGCGTAGCTGTGTTGGCCTTATTCGGCTTGGTACTGCGGTGAGTTGTTAGTAGTAGTAGTAGTTCTTTAAGAAAGAATGCTCAAACACAAGTTCTGTTTAATTTGTATGGAAAGTATTTTTAAAGAAATTTAAGACTTTGGCCTAAAAAGCGAGGATTCCAGAAAGGGGAATCGGCCCTCAAATACAGAATAATTTCTGTTCGTTTTAAGTTTTAATGTTGCTCCTTACTTTCAGTTAAAATTTTCTCTAGACAATTCCATTCTCGTTGAAAATCACCCCCTCCCTTCTCCGTAAAATTTCTTGCGGACAAAAAACTTCTGCTCAGCATATTCTGGTTCGAAAAAATAATTTAATTTCTAATCGTTTTCCCAATCACTCCGGGAATCCCCCCTTCCATGGTAATTTTTTTCCGGGCGTCCAAAACCACTGAAAATTCCCTCAAAATATCTCCACATGCTAAATCTAGTTGACAGAGGGTAAGCAAGACAGATAAAAGAATTTCGTATAGGAATCCTGCAAAATCCCAAGTGTAGAATATTCCCTGGAAAGTTCACCGTCGGAAATTTTCCTCTCCTGCAGAAAATACTCCGCATGAAAACCCACCTCA
>JAQQPU010005620.1:11782-25831 GCA_029168905.1 Artemia sp. Kazakhstan ARC1039
CTGAAAATTTGAGTTAGCCATTTTGTTTAACTTAGTTGAAAGTTCTGGAAATTAGGTCTTAGAGGATGACAACCACCCTAACAACCATTAGGGTAAGGGTTGTAATTTATGCCCTGGGGGCATATAAGGTGTTTGTAGAAAGCATTGTCGTTTCAAAAAGGGCTCATTCGATTGGAAATCGAAATGCCTAGTGCCCTTTTTAATAGTCGAAAGTGATTGGAAGGCTTGACATTTTTATAGTAAACATCGATGTGGGTATAATGTATTATTTTTTTGTTGTTGTTGTTGTTTAGACCAGGGCACTTCGTATCGAAGGAAATGTCATGGGAGCTTCGAAAAGGGTTCATTCGATTGAAAATGGAAAGTGATGATGCCCTTTTTAATATTCGAAAGTGATTGTAGGGCAACTAATCCCCCTCCCACGCCCACCCTCTTATTTGCCCATTATCTTTAAAAACTAAGTGTTACCTTAAGATTAAATCAAAATGTACTGTGTTACTGCTAATTCTCAATAAGGAATCTCAGCAGTATCCCAAGAACGACTGAGGGTATTATTTTCAAACTTTCGGGGCTACTTCTGCTCTTAAAATTTAACCAAATCAAAAGAGCGTAAGTGTATCCAAGCTATCAAAGAAAGTAAACTGTTTTTTTTTGCAAATGGTATCAAGTATTCCATTTCAGGTCAATTACAGGAGGTATAAAACTAAATTAAAATACTACTATTTGTGTCCAGATTTTTAAAAGGACGTATTTTGTTAAAAATTGCTGAAAATTTTTCCAGCATACAAATAGCAGGCCAAACTATAAAGTCTTAAAAAAACGAAAAGATTTAAAGTATTATTTTATTTTTCCCTTAAAAGACTATGTCAATATAAAACGAACAGAAACTAATTAAAAAAAACTTTTCCACAAAATAAATTTTTCAGAGAAAAGTAAAGAACTCCATTAAACAAAAAATGAGCAAAAATAGGATCAAATAATCTGCCAAGCGTGAAACTACCACAAATCAGCATCGATAAATAAATGAAACCCAAAACGAACAGAAATTACAATAAATAACCGAGTCAAACTTAAAACAAGCAGAAATTAAAATAAGTTGGTCTCAAAACCCCAATGCATTCCCAAGGCCAGAACACAGTTTGCACTTTACTGAAAAAATATAAATGTTTTTACTTTTATAACTTTAATAAATCAAATAATATTAACATTTTGATTACTAAATATCAGTATATGTATTGTCTGTATTGTCTAAATATCAGTCTGGCCTTGGGAAGGCATACGGGATTTTGCCCTCATTTCTATATGCCCCCAGGGCATAAATAACACCCCTGCCCTGGGGGCTGTGAGGGGGTTGTCATCCTCAAAGACCTAATTTCCAGAACTTTCAACTACGTTAAACAATGGCTATCTCAAAATTTTGATTGGATGTGTTTGGGGAAATGGTGGGCTTGAGAGGGGTGTTAGTTGCACTTCAATCACTTTCTATTAAAAAAGGGCAGTAACCCTCTTAAAAGGGCAATAGCCGCTTCAATTTCCAATAAAATGATTCCTTTTTGAAGTTTCTACGACAACGCTTTCTATAAAAAAAACCTTATATGCCCCCAGGGCATAACTTACAGCCCATTTTGGCATAACTTACAATTTCCAGACTTTTGAACTACGTCGAACAAATTGGCTATCTCAAAATTTTGATTGGATGTGTTTGGGGAAATGGTGGGTGTGAGAGGGGCGTTAGTTATCCTCCAATCATTTTCGACTGTTAAAAAGGGCACAAGCCCTTCTAATTTCCAATGGAATGAGTCCTTTTTGAAGTTTCTACAACATCACTATCTATAAAAACCTTATATGCCCCCAGGGTATAATTTACAACCCTTGCACCGAGGGCTCTGAGGGGGTTATCACCCTCAAAGACCTGATTTCCAAAACTGTCAACTGCGTTGAACAAAGTGGCGATCTAAAAATTTTAATTGGATGTGTTTGGGGAAAGGGTGGGCTTGAGACGGGGGTTAGTTGCCCTCAAATCACTTTCGACTATTAAAAAGGGCACTAGCCCTTTGAATTTAAAATCGAATGAGCCCTTTTTCAATTTTCTACGACAAAGCTTTCAATAAGAACCTTATATGCCCCCAGGGTATAACTTACAACCCTTACCCTGAGGTCGCTGGGGGGAGTGTCATCCTCTTAGATATAATTTCCTGACCTTTCAACTACTTTGAACAAAATTGCTATCTCAAAATTTTGATTGGATGGGTTTGGATAAATGGTGGGCGTGAAAGGGGTGTTAGTTGCCTTCCCATCACTTTCGATTATTAAAAAGAAACTAGCCACTTCAATTTCCAATCAAATGAGCCCCTTTTGGAGTTTCTACGACAACGCTTTCTATAGAAAATCTTATATACCCCCAGGGCAAAGCTTACAACCCTTGCCCTGAGGGCTGTGGGGGAGTTGTCATCCTCAACGACCGAATTTCCAGAATTTTCAACTACGCTGAACAAAATGGCTATCTAAAAATTTTGATTGGATTTGTTTGGGGAAAAGTTAGGCGTGAGTAGTTGCCCTCCAATCACTTTCGACTATTAAAAAGGGCACTAGCCCTTTGAATTTCCAATCAAACGAGCCTTTTTTTGAAGTTTCTACGACAACGCTCTCTATAAAAAACCTTATATGCCCCCAGGGCATAACTTACAACTCTTGCTCTGAGGGCTTTGGGGGAGTGTCCTCCTCAAAACATAATTTCTATCGGGGGATCAACTATGCTGAACAAAATGGCTATCTCAAAATTTTGATTGGATATATTTGGGGAAATGGTGGGCGTGGAAGGGGTGTTAGTTGCCTTCCTATCAATTTTGACTATTAAAAAGGGCACAAGCAATTCCAATTTCCAATCGAATAAGCCCTCTTTGAACTTTCTAAGACAACTCCTTCGATATGAAGTGCCCTGGTATAAAGAAAAAAAATGTATAAATAAATAAATAATACATTGTGCCAACATCGTTCTCTACTTAGGCAGCGCTATTGCGCTTTCTATGATTATTATTATTTATTTATTTTTTCCCAGAGGCACTTCGTATGGACGGGGTCGTCGCATAAACTTCGGAGGGGGCTCATTCGATTGGAAATCGAGAGTTCTAGTGCCCTTTTTAAGGGTCAAAAGGGATCGGAAGGCAACTAACACACCTTCCACGCCCACCATTTCCCCAAACACATCCAATCAAAATTTTGAGATAGCCATTTTGTTCTACGTAGTTGACTTTCAAATAGAAATTAGGTTTTTGAGGAGGACACTCTCCCCACAGCCCTCAGGGTAAGGGTTGTAAGGTATGCCCTGGGGGCATATAAGCTTTTTATAGAAAGCTTTGTCGTAGAAACTTCAAAAAGGGCTCATTCGATTGGATATTCAAAGGGCTAGTGCTCTTTTTAAACGTCCAAAGTGATTAGAGGGCAAGTAATTCTCTTCTCACGCCCACCTTTTCCCCAAACACATCCAATCAAAATTTTGAGGTAGCCATTTTGTTCAACGTCATTGAAAATTCTGGACATTAGGTCTTTGAGGATGACAATCCCCCCCCCCACAGCCCTCAGGGCCAGAGTTGTAAGTTGTTCCCTGGGGGCATATAAGGTTCTTATGGAAGGAATGCTCGTATAAACTTCAGAGAGGGCTCATTTGATTGGAAATTGAAAGTTCTAGTTCCCTTTTTAAGCATAATAAGATATGGAAGGGTAACCAGCCCTCCCCCACACTCTTTTTTCCCAATTACATCCGATAGAAATTTTGAGATAGATATTTGGTTAAAAGTAGTTAAAAGATCATATAGCAAAAACTCCGGTGTCGACACAGCCCCCCAGGGCCCGGGGGCAGGCGTTGTAAGTTATGCCCTGGGGGAATATATAGTTCTTATGGAAGGGATGTTCGTAAACACTTCAGAGAGGGC
The DNA here is from genome assembly GCA_029168905.1 of Artemia sp. Kazakhstan ARC1039. Taxonomy (NCBI): domain Eukaryota; kingdom Metazoa; phylum Arthropoda; class Branchiopoda; order Anostraca; family Artemiidae; genus Artemia; species Artemia sp. Kazakhstan ARC1039. Next base: position 15,715 of record JAQQPU010005620.1, read on the forward strand.
TCATTTGATTGGAAATTGAAAGTTCTAGCTCAGTTTTTGAGAGTCAAAAGATATCGGAGGGCAATTAGCCCCCTCCCCCCACGCCCCCTTTTTCCCCAAATGCATCCGATAAAATTTTGAGATAACCATTAAGTTAAAAATTGTTCAAAAGTCAGATAATAAAAAGTCAGGTGTCAACACAACCCCCCAGGGCCCGGGAACAGGCGTTGTAAGTTATGCCTTGGGGCATATATGGTTCTTATGAAAGGGATGCTCGTATAAACTTCAGAGAGGGCTAATTTGATTGGAAATTGAAAGTTCGAGCTCACTTTTTGATAGTCAAAAGAGATCGGAGGGCAACTAGCCCTCCCCCCCTCCCACGCCTTCTTTTTCCAAATCCATCTGATGAAAATTTTTAGATAGACATTTTGTTACAAATAGTTCAAAGGTCGGATAAGAAAACTTCAGTGTCAATACAACCCCCCAGGGCCCGGGGGAAGGCGTTCTAATTTATGCCCTAAAGACATGTATTGTTCTTATGAAAGGGATGCTCGTATAAACTACATAGAGGGCTCATTTGCTTGGAAATTGGAAGTTCTAGTTCACTTTTTAATAGTCAAGAGATTTAAGGGCAACTAGCCCCCCCTACACCCTTTTTCCCCGAACCCATCCGCTACAAATTTTGAGATAGCCTGTTTTTTGAAAATTATTCAAAATTTATATAACAAAACTCCGGTGTCAACACAACCCCCAAGGACCGGGGGCAGGTGTTTTCCTGTGTTCGTATAAGGTTCTTATGAAAGGGATGTTCGTATAAACTTCAGAGAGGGCTCATTTGATTGGAAAATGAAAGTTCTAGTTCACTTTTTAGGAGTCAAAAGATATCCGAGGGCAACTAGCCCCCCCCACACGCCCTTTTCCCCAAGCCTATCCGATAAAAATTTTAAAATAGCCATTTCATTAAAAATAGTTCAAAGTTCAGATAAGAAAAACTCCTGTGTTGACGCAACCCCCCACGGCCCGGAGGCAGGCGTTGTAAGTAATGCTCTTGGGACGTAGTGTGGTAAAGCTTTCTAATTTAGTTAATTATGAATTTAGTAAAAATATATTAAGACGCAAATACAAAGTTTAGAAATACCACTTTTTATTAAGATAAGGAATATATCCTGCCAAGTTTCTGCTTAACGGGAAATTGAGAAATACCACTTCCTAGCTATTGCGTCGGTTGGTTAAAGGAAGGTGTGGTTGATAAAAATGTATAAAAGATACATTTTATCGGAAGGAGGAGACTGTTACTAACTTTATGCCGGACTGACCTCTGGTCCGTTGTTTTTAGAAATACCTTGGAATCTTGTCGGATCATTGTAAGTGTCTAAGTATCTTATTATATATTATTGTAGTTTCTGAGACTTGTGGTCTACTTGGGACAGCCAGTCCCAGTAGAATATCTATATCTGGTATTGTTACATGTTAATTGAATAAAAGTATTGTATTTTAGACAACCTCTCTACAATCTACCTTTAGTCCCTCGAACATACCCAGTTGGTGCGCGTCATTAGTTCGGTCATAGCTAAGGCACGCTACCAAAGTTTAATTACCTTAGGGCCAAAGTTTATCTCCCCTGTTAAGGGAGAATAAAGGCATCTACGACTACACCACCCGAATACCATAAAATATACTTTAAAACAACTGGTGGCCGCTGGAAAAACTGGGTCGAGAGGACTAGATAAAAATAGTAGATTCAAATAAAATGGCTTTACCAGAGGAAAAATGACTTCCCTATCAACAGTACGTGAAATTGCAAAAATTATACCAGAATACGCGGGAAATTCAGACGTAGACGAGTTTATCGAAAAATTAAAAATATCCGACGAACTAACTGAAGCGTTTGAGGATAAGGTCAAAGAGCAATGCGTTGCAGCCAGATTAAAGGGAAGCGCCCTTAAACATTTTGAGGCAATTAAGGAAAAAGAGCCCAAGGACATCAGTACTCGAATTGAATCTTTTAAAACAAGATTCATAGAGACAAGCATCTCCGAGAGGCTAAGAACAGAGGTAGTCACATTCAATACCTCAACTAGTATCAGGGAATATGCAGACAAAATTTGTAGATCCGTGTGTTTACAATTCGAGAAAGGCGGAAATGACGAGACAGTACAGAAAGTACAACTACATACTTTTACCCAAGGGTTACCAAAAAAGTTATTAAGACTAATATTATCACGGAAACCTGAAAATTTAGATCAGGCTATAATACTAGTCGAAACAGGGACAAAAATTGACGAGGCTATGAAAAAGTTTGATCAGATGTCAATAAATAGCACAGGAGCCCAAGAAAGTATAAAATATGAAAGGGGACAGAAGAGGGTGAACTTTGAGGAGCCAAATCGTGAACCAAAAAGGCGCGAGGAAGGCCAAACCTTCCCACCATGGACTGACCCTTCCCCATTTGACGACTAATCCCATGGTATTAGATCCTTAATGACTTGGAATACCAAGTATTATGGACACCCACCTCCTCCTCCCGAGGAAAATTATAGAGCAAATGGTGGCAGGTCAAGAATATATAGAAATAGGTATAGACCCCATGAGGAAGGGCAAATTACCAAGCAATATAGGAAAAGATTCAATTGCTATTATTGTGGCAAACCAAATCACTATGCGGCAGATTGCTGGCATAGAATACGCAAAGAAGGCCAGACGTACAAGACAAGACACCAGTTCAGAACGCAGGGGGGCAGAAATTTAGGAAGGCAGGGAACAAATAATACTTCGAAAACACCTAATAATATTCCTGAATTTAGGCCTAGGAGGCAAACGGTTAACAATACCCAGGGTCAAAGTAGCAACGCTGAAGAAAACTGGGATAACCCCAGAAAATTTTGGCCAAACAGTGGGCATTTAAACGGAGAAACCGGCCTATAAGGGTCGACATGGCTGTTTCCTCACAAAGACCCCTATATAGTTTAGAATGTTGTGATACAAATGCAAAAAATAACAGTCTACCGATTCTGCGTTTATTTAAAATTGAGTGTTTTCAAAATTTACCATGTTTACTAGATACAGGTGCATCTAAATCATTAATTCGAGAGGAAGTTTTTAAGAGGTTTCCTCCTAGTGTCAAAAATCGCGTAAGCAGATGCCAGAATACCCTAGCATCAGTGACAGGGCACAGGCTGACAATTTTGGGAGAATGTAAATTAAAATTTAGCACAGGAGATAAAGAAATAACCGTAACAGTGATAATATGCAAGCAGCTACCATTTCCTTGTATTCTAGGAGTAGATGCCATCAGAAAATATGGGATCTTATGGGAACCCATATCTGATACAATAACCATAAACCAGGCAAATGAAAATAATAGGCAAAATTGCGTAACAACAGATAACGAAAGTGACGATTCGAATTATAACCTAAAAATAATCGGAAAAATCACAATAGAAGGGGGAACGACAGCTCAAGTTCTAGCGACATTAAATACAAAAGAAGGAAAGGTTAAAACAATAGATGCCATGATAGGAGGATACACCATAAAAGAATACCCCATGATTTTCGTGGAAAACCAAGTTATAAAAATTGAAAATGGTATAACATACTTGAAACTATCTAAGTAATAATAAAGTAAAACTGAACCAGATAGAACTTGGATCAGTGGAAAAGATTTCAAATTCAGAAATAAAATCTCTAAACAGTCCAGAATTAGGCGTAAATTTCACGAGCCACGAACAATCATTCTCATTAAAACCGCAACCACAAGAAAAGTATGGAATGTCGAAAACAGATTTTTTGCAACAATTCGATTTAAAACATTTACTGGAAAACGTAAAAACTAGGGTGGAAAATATTCTTTGGGATTTCAAATGGATTTTTGCAAGACACAAAGCGGATTACGGGTTAACTCACTTAATCACGCACAAGATATCAACAGAGGGCCCTCCAATCAAAAAATCACCGCATAAGACACCTTATCATTTAAAACCATAGCTAGAAAGCCAAATAAGGAAATGGAAGATCAAGGAATAATTAAAGAAAGTGTTAGCAATTGGTGTTTTCCACTAGTAATAGTCAGGAAAAAAGATAACACCGGGAGATTATGTATAGATTTTAGAGCACTAAATTCCGTCACGGTAAAAGACGTGATGAAGTTACCAAGAATTGATACGATTTTAGATTCGCTAGGAGGTACAAAATATTACACTAGTTTTGACTTAATAGCAGGATATTGGCAAATCGCTTTAGATGCAGAAACAAAGCATAAAGCTACAGTAATCTTAGATGATGGAAGAACGTTCACGTTTGAACGTATGCCTTTTGGCTTATCATTTAGTCCAAATTGTTTTAGTCAACTAATGAATTTGGTGTTAAAAGATAACGAACCAGGAAGAAAAAAAGATACCTTGGCTTATTTAGATGATGTAATTCTGTTTAATGAAAACCTGGAAGACCTCTTGGTCGGACTTAGAAAAATACTGGAAAAGTTTGAAAAAGCAGGCTTAAAATTAAAACCAGAAAAGTTGAAAATAGTAGTACCAAAATTGGTTTTTCTTGAACACCTGATAAACCAAGGTACTATTTCACCAAATCCAGAAAAATTTACAATCATAGAAAATTTACAGCCTCCTAAAGATAAAAAAAGCTGCAGATCAGTTTGTGGTTTGTTAAGCTATTTCAGACGATATATTAAAAATTATACAACAATAGCGCAACCTTTGACAAAACTTTTGAAAAAATCAGGTAAATTCGAATGTCCAGTGGACGCAAAACAAGCGCTAAATGAAATAAAAAGGCAATTATTACTGGCACCAATACTTAAACTACCAGATTTGTTACAAGACTTCTGTTTGCAAACAGATGCTTTGGGGTACGGTATAGGAGCCATATTATTAAACATAAATTCTGAAGGAGTAGAATCAATAGTTCAATACGCCAGCAGGTCACTGTCGGAGGCAGAAAGAAAATATTCGACAGTTGAGAGGGAATGTTTGGCAGTTGTAGTTTTTACAGAATATTTTCGACAATTTTTACTTGGAAAAAAATTCATTTTACGCGTAGACCAAAAATCATTAATTTGGCTACATACGATGCAAAATACTTCAGCCCGGCTGACACGGTGGATACTACGTCTGCAAGCATATTCATATACCCCAATATATATAAAGGGCCGTACAAACATTTTACCAGACTATTTATCACGAAATCCAGATACGGAAGGAAATTTGATAACAACCATCCAGAACAAACTCGAAGGGCTAGAAATACTATCTAATGAAAATATTTAGAATCATCAAGATAAATATGATTTTTGTTTAGCGATGAAATCCTTTTTATCAAAAGGAACGGAACTGCCAGAGCACTTTATACATTTTTTAAAGGACTTAGATAATTTTGATCTAGACGAAAGTAAAAATCTTTTGGTAAGATATCATAGACCATCGCAAGAATATAGAAAAAATGACTTAAAACTTATTCCAGTAATTCCAAAATCGCTGGAAGGAGAAATTTTACAGATGGCACATGCAACGATTGGCTGTCACATGGGAGAAGCAAAAACTATGGGGAGGCTAAAGGGAAATTTTTATTTTCCAAAAAAGTACTCAAAAGTAAAAGTTTTCATACGAAGCTGCCAAGAGTGTGCCAAACAAAAGTCGCCACCAAAGACCCCTAGGGCCGAATTAGGTCTCTACCCCACCCCTTCAGGGGTAGGAGAATTAATGTCAATAGACATTTGGGGAGCAGGAGAAAGTTTACCAGTTTCCAGGAAAGGAAACAGGTGCGTACTAACCATAGTCGACCATTTTAACTCATATTTATACGCTTTTCCAATTAAAGACGAAAAGACAAAAACCATTGCGAAAGTTTTGGCCAATCACCTATTCTTGGAACACGGAATTTTTCCTAGAGTTTTACTTAGCGACAATGGGTCATGCTTTAGAGCCAAATTATTAGACGAAATTACAGAATATCTGGGTGTGAGACGATGGTTTACATCGTCTTATATGGCCGCAGTTAATGGAAAGGTTGAACGTAAACATAGGAAATTAGCTTACATGCTGGGAATACATGCAAGAGAGGAAAATGAAAATTGGGATGAACATTTACCATTTGTAGTCTTTGCAATAAATACGGCTTTTTCACGTTCCTTAAGAGAGACGCCATTTTTTGCAACATATAAGAGATCCCAGAATTTGTTTAGATGAAATACAAAATGATAGAATATATTACAACCTAGACCAATATAAGCGAGAAATGATGATGCGAATGAAAAAAGCTATGGAACAAGTTAAAGACAATCTGGAAGATGCGAAAACAGAACAAAAAGAAAAATATGACCGAACAATCAAAAATAAAACAAATTACTGTTTAGGAGACTTGGTTTAAGTGTACAAAACCAACCTGGAAGGAACAAAAAAGTTAAAACCGAAATGGGATGGGCCCTGCAGAATTGTTAAAAATTCTACCAAATAACTTAACATATGTTCTAAAGCATCAGTATAAGGAAAAGGAAGAAGTAGTACACCATAATAGATTAAAAAAAGGATATTTTTCAAAACCGTGGGAAACAGAGCCTATTCTTTCAGACGAAGAAATAGAGGACACAATTTTATCAGTATATATCAGAAGACCATATGAATTTTATGACCTTTTTAATGACCACAAAGGTTGGGAGGAGTGGAAGGAGTATTTAGCCCAGTCTTGGCTACAAACTCTCCACAACAAACAAGAGAAAAGGGGAAATATTCGATGCCCATCGGATACTAGCGATGAAGAACATCAAACACAACATAAGGGTTTAAAACGTGATAAATCAAAGGTAAAATCCACCGAAAAAGAACAATTGGAAGGAACCAATGAATTATCTGATTTTTATACATTAGACTCACCTATAGTCTTAACGCAAAAATGGCTTTTGGAACAAACGCCCTCAGCCAGACGTGAGCTAGCAGAATGCGACACTGATAATTCTTCTGCAGAAACCGATTTCACTAAACCTGGGCCATCGTTAAGAAAACCCTCTTTAAGAGAGAAATTATGGAGAAAAGTAAAGAAACCAGAGGGACAGCAACAAGTTCCTTTGTCAGCAGCAAAAGTAGTTAAATCACTTATGAAAAAGGCCAAACATCAGGAGAAACAAAGATTAAAGATATTTGACGAGGCAACAAAACCGCGCTCGAATTCAGAGCCTTGTAAACCACACTATAGAGACCAGGGAAAAACTTGCAAATATTATAAAGAAGAGAAGCAAAAATTTGGAGTCCAAAATTCGGACCAGGAAACGAGAAAGGCAGAACAAGCGTAGCCCCCAGCAGATTAATATTTGAATAAAACAATTATAACGGAAAAAAATAATAAATAAAATAAAACGAGTAAAAAGCCTCTAAAGAAATATCTATATTTTCTTTTTTTTAATCAAGTATGTAAATAACATCACAGTTTTCCTTCAAATATATATCGCCAGTAAAAATTATTACCGTCACGTAGAAAAGAAATTCAAAAATTTTTAGCCTAAATACTCGTAAGTTCCAAGAAAAAAAAATAAGCTCCGATCTAAAGTGACATCATAGCTTCCTGCAAAAATTTTGTCTCCGAGACGAAAAAAAACTTCGCGAATGATGTAATGACAAGACTTGTCAAACGAATTCGGCTACGTTTCATAGAAGAAATTAAGTAAGGCCAAGTAACTTTTAAATAGGTGTAGTGAAACTACTTAAATTATACATATTTAGAATCAGCATTAAAAGGGGATTCTTTTGATATGTATATTGAAAAAAAAATATATTTTTGGGGGTAATTAAAAAAACGAAGGAGGTTAGTCTACTGAAATAGGGTCATTGGAAGCTAGCAAATTTGGATTTGAGCTCAATCACTGCTGGTCTCTCTTTGTTAAGTAAATACGAAGCATCTACTAACCTTTGACTCGCTGAGGGGATACTTTCAGTCGAATTGGAAAAAAAATTCTTTTTTAAGAATTAAAAAAAAATAATAATAGGAAAATACAGCCAGGATTTACATTAAGTGCCGGTTATGTGTACAAGCTAGCTGTAATCTTATTATAATTAGTTATAGTTTAATACAATAATTTTTGGTAAAAACAAAAAAAAAATTAAAGACAATAATTAAGCGCTATACAGATTTAAGCGAAACCTAGAATAAGCTTAGAAAGCCAAAAAAAGTGCGAGGTAAAAGAAACGAAAAGAAATATAAAAATAAATTATAACCTAAAAACTTACCAGGAGGTAAAAGCCAAGGACAAAATCCATTAAAAATAAGCCAAAAATTAACCCCATCGTCACAAGCAAACCACAATAATAGTTCAAGGTAATAATTTTAACTCTAGCGATGTATTGGATCTGAGAAAACGAACTGGCACAGGAAAATCCTAGTTTAAACAATTGGTTTTTCACCTGTGCCAACCCAAACACCCAACTCCCAATCCGTTGAACCCTAACACAAACTAAACAGTATCCACTTTTTCTTTGAAAATAAAAATATAGCATTACACAACAAAAGAAAACTCGCAGTAATAAACAGAAATTCATTCTTGTAATTCTCCCAGATTCAAACTTATCAATAAACCACAGATAATGAGTACCGAATTCAAAGTAATTTAGCCTTGCAACGGAATTATTGTCTCTCTTTCTTTGGCAAATAAAATAGTAATTAAAGCTGGGATAAAATTGGCAACCAGTATATCGTAAAAAATTGCATTTTAAGGAAGAAATGAGAACTAGCAAATGCGGGGCAAAACTTAATTAAAAGTTTTCTAAAAAAAATTAGCTGAAAAACTACAGTACTTTTCTAACACAAAATTTTTCGGAAGAAAAAATTTAAATAATTTCAAAAAATACTGGTTGCAAAAATTAGACACCCCCCCCCCACCTCTTAAAAATATGTAGATAATGAATTTGACCATAGAAGGGCAATCAGCATAAAAACTTGTTAAGGGTTTTGAAAAATACGTGAAACACATAAATATAGGCTTAGGAAAGACCTATTTTACTGGAAAAAAACCCTTAGGCTTCATTGAAATAAATAATCAAAAAAAGAGAGAAGGGTTCAAGTTGAAAATATAGCCAGACGAAATTAAAAGGAAAAGAAACTGAATGGAGTCAGTTAAACTCTGTTATACGCACATATTGAACTGACCGAACGAGACTAGTATGAAAATTTTACTAAATAGGTACAAAATAAGTAGCATTAATTCTACGGAGCCACCGTTACAGTGGTTAACGCGGGCCGAGATTAATAGAAATATTGGAGAAAGGCTCCCAGTAGACAGGAAAAAAAAATTTTTTTTGCTCTTTTATGTGGGAGTCGTTTTCGAAAAATAAAATGACTAGCATGGCATAGAAAATTAAAAGTAAGACACATAATAGCCATAACAGCCTAAGTTGAAGTCGAAACCTAAGACAAGACCACTAAAAGTTGGGAAGTTAAAGAAGTTCAAGTGAAAATAGTCATTGTCACTTGTATGTCTAAAAATAAATTACTCTGTGCCCTGAAGGCACGACATTTTTCTTCAGAAGGGCCACTTTTCTGATAAAATAATAGCCCAAGAGGTAACTGTGGCCACCAAAAAAAAGTGTGGCAATACTATAAATAATTAATTATTGTGTGTGCAGGTTCAGAATAGTCCTTTTAGCTGTAGCCCATGACAAGAGGACCTGGAAACTTTATAAGGAGCTACCAGAAGGCAGTCCTGGTAAGCAAACCTTCAGAGTACAGGCAAGAGTCATTTGATAATGGCATAAGAGGTATAAGGTGAAAAGAAAAATTTTTAACTTATCAGATCCAAGCTGTAAATGAAGCCTTAACCCAAAAGGACATTAAAGCTAAAAAAAAGAGAGATTACAGGCAAAAACGTTATAAAACTGTCTCAAGTACCAAAAATTCTAAAAGAATTAGAAAGCTCAAAAGTCTGAATAAACCAACAGGCATATTGTAAGCTAATGACAGTTAATGAAACAAGTGGGTTCGAAATAGAACCAAAGTGGTAAAACAAAGATAAGAAAATGTATATACTCGTATACGGAAAAGATATATAAATTTGTATTAATGTAATTGGGAAAATATATACAATTATAAATGTATTTTGAAAACTTTTATAAATATGGAATTGTTATCGTAAAAAAAAAAAAAA
>JAQQPU010005620.1:25998-36793 GCA_029168905.1 Artemia sp. Kazakhstan ARC1039
TGTTTTTTATTTTTATATCATTCAAGAAGTATTCTAGATTAATACTTCAAAAGCAATTATCAAAACAATAATTGGAATTAATTTCAATGCTAGTTTATACCGTGTTTTAATATTTTTAAAATGCTTTAAGTTTTAACCAGTAGTATAATAACCTATCTAGTTTTGCGAATTAAAAAAAATACTTGTGTAAGCTATTACACAATTCTTGTATATATATATATATATATACTATATTTTTATTTTTTTTTAAGTTTTAACTAGTGATTTAATGCAATATATAAATGTTTGACATCGAGTCAACGTATAAATATGTTTTTATTGTAAAACAGTCTGTTCAGTGATTAATAATTATATATTAAGAGTAAAAAGAGGAGAAAGTAATTAAAAGTAATTAACTTTCGTTAAAAAAAAGAAAAAAAAAGAATGCAGTGATATATACAAATTTTGAGTGTTTTTTTTACTATATATAGGTAACAAATTATGCTTTATGTGTATACTAATGTGAATATTTATTTTAGATACAGCCTTAGCTTTTTTTTGGAAATCAAATTTTTCGTAACATCCTTTCGGATCCATTTTTTTTCAATCATGTTTTGACACATTTTGGAAAGTAACAAATTTTGAAGCCACTTCAAATGTATCCTGATACTAACATCTCATACCATCAGAAACCAAACCATACCCGATCAACTAATATTTTGGAAACTGTATGCATTATTACAGACTTTACTACAAGTTCATCAGAAAGTGAGATAAAATCAGAACTTAATTTAGGCGTAGAGAATGTGCTACATAGCCCAAATGGCTTATGTTATTGAAATATGTGAAAATGCTTTTTCCTGGAAACATATGTGAAAATTTAAAAAAATCAAAAATGTTATGTGTAATTTACCCAAGGCATTTGTAAACCGAAAAATAAACGGTATATCAACCACATCACACAGATAAATTAAATTATTAATGGGAATTAAATCTAAACTCAAATAATTCATAAACTTTTCTAATATAACTTTAAATCTAATTTAAGCAGAACCAATAATATAATGCTTAAGCCGCTTAGGGTCAAGTTAAAACAGAAGATGCATATGAAGAAGGGTAAAAAGAGTATTTTTCAGTCCTAGAGATATAGAAAAAGAGAAACAAGGATGAATTTCAAATTGAAATCCTTCGACAAAAAAAGAACATGGCCTATATTGGACCAGAAATATGACCCTAAGGAAACCCATTGAGGGTATATGAGCATAATGACCCAAAGATGGCAGCATAATAGCTGTAAACAAAATTAAGTTGTTTTAAAAGTAAAATATTGAGAATTGGGACAATTCTTCTTTAAATGGGGAGTATTGTGGTAAAGCTTTCTAATTTAGTTAATTATGAATTTAGTAAAAATATATTAAGACGCAAATACAAAGTTTAGAAATACCACTTTTTATTAAGATAAGGAATATATCCTGCCATGTTTCTGCTTAACGGGAAATTGAGAAATACCACTTCCTAGCTATTGCGTCGGTTGGTTAAAGGAAGGTGTGGTTGATAAAAATGTATAAAAGATACATTTTATCGGAAGGGGGAGACTGTTACTAACTTTATGCCGGACTGACCTCTGATCCGTTGTTTTTAGAAGTACCTTGGAATCTTGTCGGATCATTGTAAGTGTCTAAGTATCTTATTATATATTATTGTAGTTTCTGAGACTTGTGGTCTACTTGGGACAGCCAGTCCCAGTAGAATATCATTATCTGGTATTGTTACATGTTAATTGAATAAAAGTATTGTATTTTAGACAACCTCTCAACAATCTACCTTTAGTCCCAAGAACATACCCAGTTGGTACGCCTCATTAGTTCGGTCATAGCCTAAGGCACGCTACCAAAGTTTAATTACCTTAGGGCCAGAATTTATCTCCCCTGTAAAGGGAGAATAAAGGCATCTACGACTACACCACCCGAATACCATAAAATACACTTTACAACAGTAGTTCTTATGGAAGGGATGTTCGTATAAACTTCGGAGAGGGCTCATTTGATTGGAAATTGAAAGTTCTTGTTCACGTTTTAAGAGTCATAAGAGATCGGAAGGCAACTATTCCCCCCCCCCCTCTCCACGCCCTAAATGCATCAGATAAAAGTTTTGAGATAGACATTTTGTTAAAAATTGTTCAGATAAAAAAATAGAAAAATAAGTTCAGAATAGAAAAAAAAGTTCAGATAACAAAAACTCCGGTATCGACACAGCCCCCCAGGGCCCAGGGGTAGGCGTTGTAAGTTATGCCCTGGGGGCATATATGCTTGTTATGGAAGGAATGCTCGTACAAACTTCATAGAGGGCTCATTTGATTTGAAATTGAACGTTGTAATTCACTTTGTAAGAGTCAAAAGTGATCGGAGGGCAGCTAGCCTCCTCCCACACTCCATTAATTTTTTCCCAGAGGCACTTCATACAGAACGGGTCGTCGTATAAACTTCAAACAGGGCTCATTCGATTGGAAATCTAGAGTTCTAGTGCCCTTTTCAAGAGTCGAAAGTGATCGGAGGGCAACTAGCCCCCCCCCCAAGCCCTTTTCCCCAAATACATCTGATAAAAAGTTTGAGGTAGCCATTTTGTTAAAAATAGTGCAAAGATAATATGACAAAAACTCCTTTACGTATGGTCATTTCATTAAAAATAGTTCAAAGGTCAGATAAGAAAAACTCCTGCGTCAATGCAACCCCCCAGGGCCCGGGGCAGGCGTTGTAAGTACTGTTCTGGGGGCATATATGGTTCTTATGGAAGGTATGCTCGTATAAACTTCGGAGAGGGCTCATTTGATTGGAAATTGAAAGTTCTAATTTACTTTTAAAGATTCAAAAGAGATCGGAGGGCAACTAACCCCCCCCCCTCCATGCCCTTTTTTCTTCAAACGCATCCGATAAGAACTCTGAGATAACAATTTTTTTAACAATAGTTCGAAGATCATAAAATGAAAACTCGGGGGTCAATACAAACCCTCAGGACCCGGAGGCAGGCGTTGTAAGTAATGCTCTGGGAACATATATAGGATGCTCGTACAAACTTCGGAGAGGGCTTATATGATTGGAAATCGAAAGTTCTAGTTCACTTTTTAAGGGTCAAAAGAGATCGGAGGCAACTAGTCCCCCCCCTCTCCACGCCCTATTTTCCTCAAACCCATCCGATAAGAACTTTGAGAGAGCCATTTTTTTCAAAATGGTTTAAAAATCATATAACGAAAACTCCGGGATCCACACAATCCTTCAGGGCCCGGGATAAGCCAATGATACAGTAGGCTTTTAGTTTTTACAGTTAAGGAAGGGAGCAGTATCCAAACTCTTGCTTGTAGCGAAATTATATTCGTCTTGAACAATTTTAGAAAGAACTAATAGATTAAACTGAATATTTGACGTATAATGATATTAATTGCTGAGAGCTCATCAGTTCAAAATTTTACTATAATTTAATGTTTATTTTCAAAATTAATTATAAAAGAAAATATTTGTAATAAAATTGGTTTTCAGTAAAGCACCAATGACGCAGTAGGTTTTAGACTTTACAGTGAGAGAAGGAGGCGATACCCAAACTCTTGTTTGTAGTGATTTTTGTTCGTTTCAAGCTTGATTTGCATATTCAATTTAAGTTTCACTCGTTTTAAGATTTATTTATTCATTTACATTAATATCTATTGTATGTTTGTTTGCATTGATAGTTTATTTAATTTCTGTTCGTTTTAAGTTTCATTTATGCTTCAATAGCAAAATATTTTTTTAGTTTTAAGCTTGATTTTCATATTCAATCTAAGCATTACTCGCTTTAAGATCTATTTATTCATTTATATTATTACTTGTTGTATGTTTTTTGCTATGATTGTTTTTTTTTTAATTTCTGTTCGTTTTGGGTTTCATTTATTCTTTAATAGTAATTTCTGGTCATTTTGAGTTTGAATTTTAACAGGTATTTTTATCTGCTGAGCTTAAGTTTAAAATGGCCTTTGCTTTTCTTTAAAAAACTTATTTTTCGGAAGGTTTTTTTTTAATTAATCACTTTTTAAAAGAAATAAAATCCTCAACATTTTTGAATCAATTCTAGTTTTTACTCATCCCGGATTTGCTGCTCATCTAAGCTCCTCAACTCCTCGCCTCTACTCCGCCTCTACTCCTCGGTCAATGATCCGCCTCATGAGTCAACTTGAATGAAACAAAACACAGTTACTTCATTTTCACTTCATTGGATCGAACATTGATATGATTGCTTAAATAAAATGACATTCATCTCGACGTATCTTCACTTTATATAACAATTTGTTCATTTCTATCATTAAGAGTATATTTGAATAAAAGAAAATAAAATCTAAATGTTAGTTTGGCAGGTTCATAGGCCTGGCAAGATTTACCTGTGTGTGAATCCTTGGTCACAAATATTCAGTGAACTTCCAAAGATGATGGAATATGGCGATATTTCAGTACTGATGATTGAAAAATACGGGTTCAACTTTTGGGAGTAGCTTAAAGAAAAAAGACAATTTCACTTTTTAGCAGTTTAAATGCGTATTTAACTGTGTCAAAACTCTAAACTTGAAATACTTTTTATATAGAAATACTTTATATAGCTTTATATAGCTCATTTAAGTGAGCTTATTTTGATTATAATGCAACAATCAGCTAGTACAAAGAGTTATGCATCTGATTAATAGAAGCTGAGTTAAATATAAGATTTATCCTCCCTTTGAAACTTACGATTTTGCAAAAAGTCTGTAGCTGTAGCCTACACTTCTTTCAGATCTATCTATTCACTGACTCATAATCCTGATACTATTAAAATTGTTTTCTTTGGGAGCAATCAAAAATTGCTTAAAAATTAGGAAAATATAACCATACTCGCATGTTTCTGCGCTGGAAATTTATTATAGCAAAAATCGGAAAACAAATTTTTAAAATGCAAGTCGGTAGATGGATAGAGCTGAGTACTAGCTATCGCACGGTGTCAAGTTTGACTACTTATGTTGAATCGGTTATGAACTATTTTATAAGATTTATAGCTGCTTCCTCCATATCTCATCCATTCCAATATATTTGGTTAGAACTTAAGTGCTTTATTTTCGTGGCTTAAGGGAGAAATAGGAATTCAATTTTGTGCCATTGAATTATTCTGCGGTATATATTTTTGGTTTTCTGCGATCTCCCTCAAGGAACAGTGGTTGTTCCGTTATGCTTCATCCTAAAGATCAACGAAATAGCTGTAGGGCTAGATGAACGATGGAAGTATTTAGATGATCTTTATCTAGCTGAGGTAGGTAAAGCCACACTTTCAATTACACAAAGCTTACCTCTGAAACATCTGAACTGAAAAAGACCATATGCTAAGTTGTGATATTTTCATTCCTTACAAAAAGTCCTTCTGAACTCGAACCACCTATAGACCCAAACCTCCTCAGCAATAGCTCTACCCTGGCAGGAGTAGTGATCTCTTCTCATATAAATTGGCATGAAGATACAAGGTTGATGATAAGAAAGACAAAACGGTGTTATCGAAATGCTTAAAATGAAAAAATTCCTGTTTCAAAAGAAAAACAAAATTTCTGCATTTTTATCTGCCCACTTTTAGAATATGCTTTTCTTGTTCGGTATTTCGCACTCACAAAAGAAGAATGTGATAAAACTGAACGAGTTCCGAAGTGATAACTACAAATCGTCTATGGGGGTTCTCCGTTGCTATATTCTTTTTATCTAGAAGCATTTGAACTTGAACCCCTTTTTTTCCATCGTGAGAAACTGCCTGAAATTTGGCTCCACCCTCTTCCTCGATCCCATCTACAAGAAATTCCTCTCACCTCCTTTTTCCTTTTAAATTTAAGAAAGGAAAATGCATGAAACGTGAATATTCTGCCCAGAAATGTGAATTTTTTAATAAACTTGCTTTTAAACCTTTCATTTATTTTGATCAAAGCAATCAAGATAACGTCTTAAATTTACCAGCCGAAATACTCTGTACATTGAGAACCTGCGGACTAGGTTACTTTCGAATTAATTAAAAGTGATACTAAATAGGCATACTTTATATATATTAATAAAGATTGGATAATAAAATTTGGAACTTTGCACTACAATTCATTTTAAAGTATCTCACTGGAATGCAAGATAAAACGAAGTGGCAAGTCAAAATAACGTATAAAAACTCAAAGACCATTAAATCCTTATCCGAACTGTATAGGTAACTTATCAGGGTGGGAACTGGCGCTAGTGACGAAAAACAAATTTATTAACACCATCTAGCGTTCGGTATTTTTCTTCTAAACTAGGACCAGTTCCCACCCATTTTTTTGCCTAATCCTTAAAAACAGAAACAGTAAAACATATATTATATACTATGATATATATATATATTATATACTATATATTATATATATTATATATACTATATATATATATAAACTATATATTACATATTATTTTAAAAAAGAAGGTAGGATGTCTTCTACGCTGCAATACTGTAATTACTGGTGACAAATTAATAACCAATTTACAGTAAAATTATTAATCATTTCAAGCGCAGTCACAGAAGTTATTACAGAGGAAAAGATTCCAGCCTGAAAGCTCAGGAAGATTAAAGGTTAATAATATGAATTTCTAACCAGAAAACAATTCCTCTGAAAATTTTAATTACCTTTAGTCTTGCATGCAGGGGGAGGGGCTTTTAGTCTTATCCATTATGGGGATTTACATTCCATATAAATAACCAGATGATGCAGACGTACTTTTAATCTTCTTTACGTAGTATGAAAGTCTAGAAATTTGAATTCTTTACATAGTGTCAGTCTAGAAATTTGAATTCTTTACGTAGTATGAGAGTCTAGAAATTAGAAATTGCGAGAGTTTAGAAATTCGAGGAACGAAGAATGAACAAGACCCCTACTCAACCTTTTTCTAGGAGAATTTGCTGTTACATTATACGGGTTATTGCACAGGGGCATGGCTGGTGTCACTGGAATTAGACAAGCAAAATATATTATGCCATATATCTTGTGATAGTTTGCGTGGTCGTCTCGTGATCTTATACTTTCTTTAAAGATTTATGATTACGTTATGAATGAAAAAAAGTAACGTAACCTTTCAGCGTTACTGAGAAAGGGTCGTCCAATTTTAGTTTTGTGTTTTTATATTAAGGTTTGGTTTTTTATATTTTTATCAGTTTTATTCTGCACTGAGGACGGTCAAGCGGAGGTCTTGACCGAAATATTTGCA
Organism: Artemia sp. Kazakhstan ARC1039; assembly: GCA_029168905.1. NCBI lineage: Eukaryota > Metazoa > Arthropoda > Branchiopoda > Anostraca > Artemiidae > Artemia > Artemia sp. Kazakhstan ARC1039. The sequence goes on from JAQQPU010005620.1 coordinate 33,231, forward strand.
TTATTTTTCAATTTTTTCACTGGCTGTTAATTGTCCTCGTTTTCTTCCTTTCTTCGCAATTTTATGTTTTATCATGATTAGCCAGTGTGGTCTCAGAAATTATTTATTGGAACAATATTGGAACAATTTATTGGAATCTGATAAAAACTACTTGATCTCAAACTTAGAGCATACTGGGAAAACAATATCCACATTAAAGTGAAAATTTTCAGTGTTGGTGAAAGGTTGTTTTAAAATAAAATTTAGTTTATTTCCTAAAATACATCCATGAATATATCTGTCCAATAAATTTGATTTGAAAAAAAAAACCTAAAATGTATATTTCAATACTATTTTGCTTTGAAAAATAATTTTTCAGGTTTTTTTCTTTTTTAACAATTTAATTATTAAAGCTTTTTCAAATTCGCGACAGACATAAATCCACTCAAAGTAAAAACCAACAATCCTACAAAAATTCCAGAAGAAATAGTAATACATATGGACCCCGTAATGGCAAAATTAGGCAGTGCATTAAAGCGTAGAGGGTAAGAAGGCACATTTACAGCATACTAAAAAAAAAAGAAAATCAGAGTAACTTAAATAACTCCAGAATATACAACCGAAAAAATAAATTACAGCAATATAAATACAATTGGGGATTGTTAATGAATGAATCGATTCATGCAAAGAGAGATACAGATCATCAAAATGAATTCTGACGTCTAGGTATAAGATCAGGAGTCGAGTTTTGATTCGGCAGCAGTTTCACGTAAACGCAAGAAAAACTTCGCATCAAATTCGAAAAATTTGCTTCTCCGGGCGGTAAGATGTTGCTAAAAACTTGTAAAATTTCTTTCTCACGCAATAGATAAAATACACTTTTACTATTGTTTTCAGATAGGTCTTCAAATAAGTTTGTCCGAAAAATGGTGGAAGACTTAGGAGTTTCACTTTCAATCCAGCCTGACTGCCTGACTGATTTGTATAACCACGTCGATTAACTGCTTTTACTTGATTTTAGTTCTTAAGTTACTTAATTTTTTTCTTAAGTTACTTAATTTTTCTTAAGTTACTAATTTTTCTTTTTTCTTAAGTTACTTAATTTAGTTCTTAAGTTACATTCTGAAAGAAATCGATTTTTTTTGCGTTAAGCGAACTTTTCGTAGACCAACCAAAAAAAAGTCTCCATGTGGGCAAATATTCGGTTTGCTTCTCTACTGGATCAAAATTGAAAGATTTGATTTTCCGGCCGGAATACTGTCTTCAGAAGATACACAACCTTTCTTTTTACCCACTGTTAAAAATGAACAGGTGAGGGTGAACTTAAAAAGAACAAAAACATCCAAATTAAATACAGGCAATGTTAAAAGAACAACCATAAACAACATCTGATTGAATGTTAGCTAGGGACGACCTGAATTCCTCCCTCCCCAGCTTTTTGCCCTTTACCTTGTGGGTAGGTAAAGTTAAAAACATTATTTACTTTCCGCAATAAAATAAAAATCTTTTAAAAGAGCAAAGTGGGTGATTTGACTGTCAGAAATAGACATGGTTAGTATGATAAAAAAAATACAAAAATAAACATAACATCTGTTAAAGACACCACTAGGTTAAAACATTTCGTTACTCAACATATTCAGATGATGTTTCGACCTATGTCTGCTTTCAAAAACATGGCCATTCAATTACTTATATTGTAGCCCTGTAATACTTCTTTCTTGAATTCTTTTCAAACATCCATTGGTGGACATAGTCCCTTATGGCATAAACCAATTGGAATTAATCAAACTAAGTTGGTTTGGTTAACCAATTCAAACTAACCAAAATTAAACAATAAACCAAAGAAAGTGTCAATCAATCTTGGGGGAAAAAACACAGTATTTTGCCTACTCAATTCTTAATTAACAATTTTAGCCTCTATTCGTGAAAACAACAGTTTCGTGAATCCATGTTCAATTGTGCTTACTTTTTTCTTTTTCTTTTTTTTTTGGTGTTCAATAATGAATCAAAATTATTGAGTCGTGTTCCATAGCGCTTACTGCAAGTATTATTTTCTTATTGTGTTTCAAAGCTTAATAAGCTCCAATTCTTCCTTTAACAGAAGAGAATTCTTGAGATAATTATCTATTAAGATAAGCTTACAAAGTTTTTCATTAGTTTAAAAGGTTCTTCGGAGTTAGAACTTTTTTTTTTTTTTTTTTTGTTTGAATATTTTTTTTTTTTTTTTGTAAGAAATATTTTTATATTCAAACTATGTTCAATAGAGTACAATAATTATGCATATTCAATAAGTCATTTCGATTAATTTTAATAAGCTCTGTTTAGCACAGAGGTAAACAAAGTGCCTACCTAAAATATTTTAGCTAAAAGCCAAATATATACGTGACGCATCGGACAATCTTATACCTCACTCTTATACCTACGCTTATATTTCATATATGAATACCCCCTTAAGAAATGCTGCTTAAATATGATAAAAAGAGAAAACAGATTCATGGTGCCAGCACGTATACTCGATGCTAATTTTCTGACAAATATGATATTTAACACTGTCTAGGCTTCAAAATTTCAATACTAATATTTGCACCAAGCTAATTTAATTAAAAAATGAAGATTAGTAAAGCAGTATTATTTCCCAGGATTTTTGTTTCCTCTGCTAAATAGTATCAGTGGTTTTCACTAGCCTATTCTCGAATCTTTCAAGTTTTCAATGAATTTCCCCAAAAGAAATTATAGTTCTCGAAAATCCCACGAAAATTATTGATATGTATTCTGTGTTAACGTTATTTATTTAAAAACATTAAATTTAGAGTAAATTTCGAAAAATTCAAATTATTCGGAGGAAACCTGAAAAACTAGAGGATAATGGAAGAAGTACATAGTTTACTGTTATGTCAACTAGTATTTAAGAGTAAAGCTAGATGGCAGATATGTCTGTTTTTTTTTGTTAGAATAGTGATTTCACTTGTAGGTCTCTTTTCTCAATTCCTCATCCAATTAATTGCTGTGAATTAATTCAATTACATCCAATTACAGCGAATTTTTAGTACAAAATTTTTGTTAAGTAAACAATTTTGTTTCCATCCGCTGAGTAAAAATGGCTAGTAATAATTGAGAAGGCAGGAACAGGCATTATATGTGGTGGGATGCTTCAATACCCCCCTCCCCCCCATCTTAATGTAAAAGAAAAGAAAAAAATGGCCAGTAATGCTCTAATGGCAGTTTATAAAATAATTTATCCAATTTTTTTTTTTTTAATCAAACCTTTAGGTACTTGAAATGGCTTTTGATTGAGAAATTTATAAATATAAAGTTTTAAAACTGATACTGTATTGTTAAGAAATGGGACACAAAACTGAATTTATTCCTCTTGAAATAATTTTGAATTTGTGATTGGGTAGTGACATCATACATATACTTAGATTGTAAAATATAATTTCAAATATTAAAAAAGCTTATTTTATTTGAAACAAAGGATATATTTTGGCAAAGATCAGTGCTAAACCGTCGTCAGTGATCAAGTAATATATATCATATACATACTATAAGACCAAAAAAATAACCTCTGAAATTATGTTTAACGA
>JAQQPU010005621.1:0-28209 GCA_029168905.1 Artemia sp. Kazakhstan ARC1039
GGGCTAGCACAGTGTATTATGGTTTGTGTATTGATAATGAATAAAATATTATCTTATCTTAGGCCACTAAAAAATCACATAGAAATTCAATCATTGAATTTCAGAATACAAAAAAAAAATTCAATCACTGTTTCTGCAAAATTGAGATTAAGTTTTAACATGATGGCTTTTTTCTTCAAATAGTTGTATTTATCAAACCGGGGTTTTATCAAACCAGATAAACCATTTAAAAATTTTTTTTTGTAGATCCTCATTATGAAATAATTTTTAAGATCAAACCATTTTTAAGTGGAATTTGTGTTTGACATAATTTTATATATCATATAACCATAATATCATATAACCATATAGCATAAATTCCAAAATTGTGTGCCCTCATACACAATTGTTTAAAAAGAATTGGTATCTTACCATATAGAATAAACTCTATGATTGTTCACACTGGTACACAATTATGTAAAAAAAATGGATATCTTACCATATAGCATAAATTCCATAATTGTGTACACTGGCTCATTTCTGGTGCAAACACCAAGTAGTTTGACAACATTTTTGTGTTCGAAACGCTTCATCATTTCTGCTTCACTTAGAAAATCTAATTTTTCTTCCACCGTAGAGCCCATTTTCAGTGTTTTCACAGCTACAGCTACCTAAAAATTGAACTTCAGAATAAAAAATCCGTTCTGATTAGAACATCTTTTTAATTTTGAACGGATCTGAACTCTTTAAAAATTTTATAACCTGATTTCAATCCACAATTATCTACGGAAGCGCAATTATTAACAGAAGTAAAAAAAAAGAAAGAATACGGCATTGAACTTTACAGTCCCTACCGGCGGTGCTGATCTCCGTGTCTTGGCCCTTCAGCCAGGAGGTGCAATGGAGGTGCCAGGATGGTCTAGGGCCAACCATCCTGTGCTATCGCACACCCTTCCTGTTCATCTTCCCCAGATTTCTCCAGGTACCCATTTAGAGCTGGGTCGAGTCTGGTTGAGCTTACAGAGTCACGTCACTGACCCCCGTCCCATACCAAATAATTGGATACACTAGGATTTGAACCTTCACCCTCTCGGACAAAGAATCCTAAATCCAGCGTACCAATCCACTCGGAAAAAGTGAAAAAATTACTATTCTGCAATATAAAAATATTATCACAAACTCAGCTACTAAACATAAGACATGCATTTCAAAAAAATCTAAAAAATCTATTTAAAAGTCTATTTTAATTTACCATTAAAAAATTCTACTCAAAGATTTTATTGTTACAAAAAAGAAAAGAGCCATGCGAGAATAGATTCCTATAATTTGGTATATCTTATCGCAAAAATGGCTTTCTAGACCTCTGACTCCCCCCCCCCCCCTAATTGGCATGGCAAAGTATTACAGACTAGCAAATTTTGGAACAATTTCCGGTTTGTGACAATCCAGAGGACATTAAATATACCATACACCGCGTTCCAACAGTTTTTCATTTTATCTAAAGATAGGTAGCCTTACACACGTAAAAACACATGAGTGCCCTATTTTGTTTGTTTGGTAATTATTAGCATCAGTAGGTTGAAAGGATAACCGAATTTTATTGTTTGATCGCGTTAGATCATAATTTAGCAATTCAATTTTGAAATGATACGGACTCCATATCGAACTTTTATGACTTGATATCACTACATAGCCAATTAAATACAAAATTGACATTTTTAAGCTTGTTTCAATCTAAAGCATTTGGGTTTGAAGATCTGGGGTATATTATGGAAAGTACAAACACAAGTTTTTCAAATTCAAATTAAAAGGGTTCTACCTCAAGATTCATTTTTTTTATTACAAGTATAATTTTCTGGGGCAATTACCAATAGCCTGAATGCACTTACGTTTTTTAGTTTATCTCTGCCCCCACCCCCCAAATCGAACTTTAAGATCTACTGACCTTTCCAATACCCCAAAAGTTTCTACTCAACCCGTAGCTATACTTAATATACATAAAATACGCTATGTGCATAAACTGGGTACACATAGTGTCTTGGGGATTATATTGCTACTTTCTTGTAAATAGATTATATCCACACCCCCTTATAGTTCCAAAACTTTTAGGCGGTTTGGAAGCGAACTTTTCTAGTCCCATTTCTTCAGTTCCCCAAATCAAAATCGAGGCCCAATTAGCCCGTCCTATCAATTGTTTAAAGTTTTTCCTTCAAGCCAATCCCAAGACATTCCCGATATGCTATTTTACTAGCCTAGCACCTAAAAACGTCTTTCCATTCACGTCGCTACTTAACCATGAATAGTTTTAAGTCCAAAAGGGGCTTATATTGCAAAAATGTTTCGATGGATAGAATAAAAAATCTGTTTAACCCTCTCCCGCCTCTAATATAAAAGTTAAATCCCCTTGCCAGTTCATCCTTCCTTATCCTAACAAAGGGTACCCGAAAGTTCATTTTGAAACTCCAGACCTTTCCCAAGATTTTACAGATTTTTGTCATTTCGAACATATAGATACATATAGTTATCAATTTACCACTGCCCCTTCATCCTAAGTCAAAATTTAGGGTTTCATACCCCTCCCCCCCCCAACAACAACCACTGAGCGTTTTAGACCAATCCCCCTAACAATTACCTAGATATTACAGATAGTGTTTTGAAAACCGGGTGCATATAATGTCTTTTGTTTTGCTTAGGTACACATGTCATTTCAGGAGCATACGCTTAGGGAACTGGGATATCTTGGTCTAGCAAATGATCCCAAGAGTTCTAAGTTGATATGGCAATAAACACCAAAAACGTCTGCCTTTGCTATTAAAATCTATCTACAAACAATGAGTATTTGACGTATTGCCACTGGAACTGTGAGAGTCGCGTCGACCCCACAGGCCTACCTTTCGACTACCTTTCGACTGAACAAAATACATATCTCGAAATTTTGATACGATGCCAGGGGGTTTAGGGGGTGTCCTCAGGCAAAAAATAAACAGGATGACGAGGCAGATTGCCTATCTATCATTTTTTGAGATTAAAGGAGACAATAGAGCTTTAAATTTCTGGTCGATCAAGTCCCCTCTGAAGTTCTTACAACCAGCCTTTCTATACAAAGTGGTTGGAAATAAAGATAAATTGAAGGCACATGACTGTTTACTTAGGCAACACTTGTGCGTTATTAAATAGTGTAAAAATTAATAAAGATTCTATAAGTGGCATTTATTGAACTGCTTGTGAAACAGGGTAGAATTCCCTGGACTTATTTCCTTTTTTTGTCGTTAAATGTTAGTTACTGTAAAAAAGTAATATTTCCTTAAATATGTCTTGTACAAAATGAGCTGATATTATTATTATAAACAATATAAAACAAATATTTAATTTTCGTAAAAGGTTAAAATACAAATTTAGTGTATTACTTAAGTAAAATTTTACGATTTTTAAAAATAAGGTTTAAATTTAGCTCTGAAAAAAAAAAATAGCAAAAAAAGGAAAAAGAAAAAAAATGAGAAAGTGTGCATAATATATTAAGTGATTTTAGACGTTACAACGACAAAGAAATCAAAAACTTATTGCAAAATTTTGCAATGGAAAATTTTTGATCTATCTACTGGCTTAAAATTTCACACAAAAAAGCCAATCAGGTAAAATTAACTTTTCGCTCTTTTAACACAAGAAAGCCATTACGGTTTTACAACGGTAGGGTTATTCAAATGCCTATCTGACACACTCTTTGAAATACTTTAAAAGGCTTGCGATAATACTTCACAGATGTCAACCAATGAAATTCAAGAACTACTTTATTTTACCATGGAATTATGGGAGAGTAAGCTCTCTTTTTCTGTTTGCTCCAACCCGAGAAAAAGACCCCCTCCCAACATTAAAAACTCTACTTACCCATCCTTTATCACTAAAGAACGCTTCCCCTCCATAGACAGTTCCAAATGCACCTTCTCCAATCTTACGGTTAATAACAACCTGTTCTCGGGGAAATTCCCATTCATCCAAGGTCAACATTTTACTTTCTTCAAGTAGGCCAAGAGCTTTCATCCTCTCCTCCCTTTCTTTGATATCTTTATCATACCTGAAATGAAGTGACATGACCTTATGCGGGACTGAATCTATTATCATGGTCTCTCACGAGTTGCTTGAAAATATCGTTTCCCCTATGTTTCTCAAAAAGACGAAGTATCTTTTAAGCGTAAATTGATATTTTGAGAGTAGAAAAGACTTTAAACTTAAGGTTCTTCGGAAATTCGGTTGGTGAAATTAATGAACAAGGAATACCGGGAACCAGAAGGAAAGGATAAAGCACAAGCTATGGTGATATTTCAATAAAGGGAATGAATAAACTCACTATCAAGGAGGCACACTTGTGCCTCTTTAAAGAGGCGACCCACCAGAATGTTAAGCGATTTCCGGTCCTAGCGGTCGCAGAGAAACGGCGGTGATCGTATTTTGTAGCCTAAGCTCAAACTAAGAAACATGCAAAATTTCACCCCCCTCCGACTTTATCTTCATGGGGGAAAGTGGGCCGGAAGTTTTGACCCTCCCACCACAGCCCCCCTTTAACGTTGTCCGATTGGGCAACGAAATTTAGAGGATAAGCTTTCCTAGGGCCTAGGAGCTTATTCTCAAAATTTCAGCTCAATCCGATCACTCCTTCCCTGTTTTTCAAAGACCAAATATAGCCACTTAATGTTCATCAAATTTTTTTTTGGTAGCCACGCCTACAGGCCACAGTTGGCAACGGATCCGGGTGAATGAGGACTCATTCGAATCGGAATTTGACCTGTTATGGAGTGGGAGATTTTCAGACTGAAAAAATTATCCCCCGAATTTACATTTATGAAAAACCTCGTTTTCCTATAAGAGCCCATGTTAATTTTTCCCACCACAGTCCCCCTTTAACGTTGTGCGATCGGGCTGAAATTTAGAGGATAAGTAATCGATTATGGATCGATTAAGGTTTAGGAGGCAATCTTCCCAAAATCGTCTATGGACCACTCAGAAGCAATTGAAAAATACATCAAAATTTACGAAACACAAGGAAGTACTAAAGAAATTTCAAGCCCCCTCTTCCCTCCATCAAGAAAAACAGTATTAGTTCCCTTAAAGTTTGGATAGTTTATCTCAGTCGGGACAAAGATTGCAGAAGAGCCATACTGTGACATAGTACGAATTCCACTTCTCTAGGGGTCAGTATTAAAAAAAAACAGTGCTGCTTTACAAAAAAACTAAATTATAATAGTGCATTATTTTTTAGTTTCTCACATTTTAGGGAAGGGTGGGAATTATCGAACAAAATTATTCAAAATTGAAACTCTAGGTGGTCTTGAGGAAAAAAAAAATTCTTAGATTTCGATTATCGACTGAACTGGATCTATGGCAATTTATAGCACATTTACCTAGCAATAGTGGAGACCGTTCACATTATTATTATTATTTTTTTAGTCTCTTAATTAGGACTTTTAACTGTTTTGTCTTCTTTATTTTTATTAGAATGCAGTGTGGTCTAACAAATTAATTTTGCTGAACCTATAGGTGACGGAATACCGATATTTTCGCGTAAAATTTATATATGGAAATTAAAAAAAAAAAAAGAATTTATAGCTGCATAGGAAAGAGCATTCATGTGTAAACACAATGAGAAAAGTAAAGGAGATTAGACAGGATAGTTTTTTTAATCTGAAAATTATTTATAAGACGAATTTTCCAGTGCTGCATTTGCAATGTAAGCTAGTATTTTAGATTTTTACATGGTGCACTGATATTAATAAAAATAAATTCGAAATAGCCCTCTATGCAATTACTTATTTACTTTTGATGGGAACCATACCTTGAAGGAACTGAAGGACCTTGGAGTTAGTTCCAACGATCACTATGACATATTTGTTGCAGCTTTTCCGGTGACTTTTACCCAGTTGTTGTTCCGAACATGTCTTCAAAACCCTCCCCATGGTTCCGAATTTTCCTTAAACTTAAATGGATGTTTTCCTTTTGTCCTCCTAAGTCTAGTTTAAAAGAAGATACGAGTTCGCTGATTGGAAGATTTCGATAAATTGTGCCCTAGGAACGACGGGAAGTGTGAAGAAGGAGCTAGTGGATATGCGGTTCGATGACAAAGGATAATTCTTCAGATTAGTCGCAACGACTCTTTACGTTGAAACTTGAAATCCTGGTCCAACCCCTCTATACATTCAAACCTATGAAATGGAAGGTAACCAGCCCTCAAAACACTGCTGATGAACCAATATCTTGACCTAGGAATTGACAGGGAAGAAAAAACTGAAAAACTCTCCATTCCTTAAAAGCGACAAAAAAGTAGGATTATTTGTCTCACAAATAATAAAAAATTCAAGCCCTGCTTTCTTTTGGTACTTTTATAGAGATAACGAAAAGGTGATCAACTAATAAGAATGTGAGAAAACTGACTAGTTAGAGGTCAATTTACAATGAGATCTAGCCAACTCGGAGATTTTGCAATTCCAGCAATTCCAGCAAGAACTAGCTAGAACCACCATCGAAGTTCAATTCTGAAGATTTTTAGAACTTATTTTAGGCTAGCCAATCAGAAAGCTTCATTTCCAACCCTTAGCATTATAAAAAAAACTGTATAGGAAATTAAACCCTATGATGAATCTTTTGGTATTACAGTGGTATTGATTTCTGCCTGGTAATACGGGACTAAGAGCTCAATCTGAATTGCAGCAATCTTCTGAAGGGCCTGAAATTTTCTCATGACGATGGGCCTGAGATTATGCGAAAACGTCTCCATGATAATTCAAACAAGATGAAGAAGAAAAACCGAATGATGGAAAATTTCTATTTTGACTAGTATTAACTAGTCAATCAGAAAGATCTTATTTTGAACGGACCTTATGTTGTCTAAAATTCTGACGTTCCAAAATGTCAATCCCAGAAACCTCAGTGTTAGGTAGACTTCGGCATTAGCTAAATCTCATTGTATAGGAGCTTAAAAGCAGAATAAGAAGACTTACTTTTTTCAATGCGTGGCATTTAGCGTTTTTTTCCGTGAGATACAGGAAATCCATAACTCTGCCTTGGTAAAAAAAAAACCTTTGGATTTTATCCTCTTTTATGTAATTGTCGAGAGAGGATTTTATCCTCTAATTATATACATTGAAGTAATTTAATTGCAATTATGTATAGTAATTCATACATCATTATAAATTATTTTCGTGTAACCACTGAGAAACAGAGAGTCAGGTTGAAAAAAAATATCACGACTCAAAAAATTTTACTGGGCAATGATAATTATGTGTCTAGGTTTATATATCTGTCTAGGTTTGCAGCTCAGTATTAGTTATCCCAAAAAAATTATTAACTCTTTTTAAAATTGCAGCGCTATTTTTCTTCAGAAACAAGGAGCAATATGATCAGTTTTTGAAAATAAGTAAAAAACTAAACCAATCGAATTAAAGGACACTTTATAAATCTAAAGTATATGACCGTAATCTCAAATTTTTCTTTTCGGTATAGCTTTGATGATATGGTTTCCAAATCCTTCTTTTGGATTTGATACCTTAGATATCAAAATATATCTCAGAAACATTGTTTATAAAAGATAAACCACTAGACAAGCTAAAAAGAATGTAAAATGTTACTGTCAACACTGATAATATTCTTCATGATTGCTCTGAGAACTTCGGCTTATAAAATATAGATTTTCTTTTCAAAAGAAATTGAATAACACGTTTCTCCTTTTGCAAATTGTGTGTAAAAGAACGTTCATAAGTACTAGAAAGTTCTTGGAATAAATGGAGAAGAAACTTTTATTATATCAATAGATTTCCTCGTATTTGCATGGATAAAAGATAAAAGTTATAACCAAGCACATACTTCGTGTGGTAACTCAAGCCAAATAGCTTTGTCCTTAGGGATTATTAAGGAATAGAAATTACCTTAGACAACAAAATGACAACCAGTGAACATTACCAGAAGAATTCAAAGAAGCCCCAAAAAATTGTTTCAAAATACGTTTCTTATGCAGCTAAATGACTGAGTTAAAAGCTAAATAAGAATCAGAATTTTGGCTGGTTTTACAAATGGCATCAAAACCTAAAGTACTTTTTAGTTTTTGATAATTATCGAGGAAAAAATAGTTTTCCCATATCAGGGTCTTTGAAAAAGGCTAGGGGATACATTTTTATAATTCTTTTCCTTGTGGAATCCATGAAAACATTTATGGTGAAATGTGACTAATTTTAATTTTTAGGAGGCAGGGGGGAGGGTCTGGTGTTTTAACACCAGGCAGGGGGGAGGGTCTAACTGTATATGCATGTATATACCAAGTCACATATGCATGTATATAAAAAGACCAAGTCACAATCATATATACTATCATTATAAACGAGCAATAACTGTATATGCATGTATTTTTTCTCGAAAACGGCTCCATATTTTTTCGGGAAAATTGGTATCTTGAGATATTCTCGCATAAAAAAAGGATCTAGATAGGTCAGAAGTCTGAGAAAATTCGTTAAGCCTAAAAAACAAAAATCGCACCATCAATTGCGACAACACCTTTACGGGCAGCTAAAGCAAATCCTATTGCTAAATTGTCTGAAGTAATCAAAATCCAAAAACGTGTCAAAAATGAAAATGAAGATGAAGCAACTTTCTCAGCGGCAAGAAAGTTGCGAAAAAGGGATAGAAAACAAAGATTGCCGATAAAACTGGCCCATGAAAGTAACGACGAATAACAAGTGAAAAAGCAAGTTATTTAAAAAATGACCAGACTTCCATTGTAAAAATCAATTTTTCTCGGTAGACTGTTTATTTGTCGCAGTCATGATTTTGCAAGGCTTTAAATAGTAATTATTTCTTGAAGTTGCTGATTACAAAACAAATAACAAAGTCAAAATTTAAAGTATTGTTGAAGTAATGACCGTAATAATTTGAAGCTAGCGCTCACTACTATTCAGAAAGACTTTCTACTAGCGGGCTGGATTCGCTTTTCGGGTCTAGCCAATCCTTGTCTTCTCACGAATAACGGTTAGGCAGCTTTCTGATAGCCGCGAATATCAATGGAAAGCTAAGCTGGCTTCAATCTCAAGCTCGTGAATAACGCTCTGATGCTTACCGATTCTTGTATATCAGCCCGAAGATTATTACAATTAAAAGAATTGCTCCAAATCCGATGATGTTGGCAACAACAATGGCGTATTCACATTCCAGATTCAATAAGTTGGCGAACGGTGCGATTAAACAAGCATTAATAATGGAGGAGCCGTCGTCAGGAATGGCCCCATCTTCTGTCAGCCATATAAAACGATCATTATGCAATTCCAGTCTAAAAAAATGGATAAATAAATCAAAATTTTTCATTATTTCCTAGAAAACTTCAAATATATTTTTCATTGATGACTTTGTTTTAAGTGTTATTATATGCAGTTCATGAACTTACTACAATATATGTGGGAATAAATATATTCCCAAGGAGAGTTCGATGGGCTGAGAATAAAAATACGAAAACAAATATTTAAAAAAATGTATCTCTAAGTTGACTAAAAACTATAAAAGTTTGAAATTAAACAAAATATTTAATTAATGAAAATACTAAATAAAATTAATTAAAACCCTTTTTATCTGCTTTAGAATGAAACTTTCAAGTATGGATATTGATGTGATAACGAAGAAAGTTTTTTTTTTGGTTTAGAGGTAAACTTTGATTACATTGGTTTAGATAACACTGCTATTATAAACCTCTTCTGGCCAATCTGTTCTTGGATTGTAGTGAAACATCCATTGATAAATATTTTCGTTTTGTTTCTTGTTTCTGGAGTAGGTTTCTGAAAGACATTTTAGGCATTTTGAGGCATGTGATAGAATCCTTAAATCTGTTTCTAGGTTATTTAAACAGGTTTGATAAAAAAAATAAAAATTTACCATGAGTTTAAGGATTAAGATAAGCTGCCTTTTTTGGGTGTTTTGTTAATAAAATAAGGAAATCGATGGATTTTTCTCAATAGATAGAAAACTAATTCATTATAATAGGTATCTGAACTTCCACAAGTGCGACCTATCATTAGTGAAATAAAAGGTGAAGTTAATTTTTGGTTGATGGGGTTCTTAGAATTAATGTTGTAGATTTTTTTTTCAATTTTTTCACTGAAAATACAAATAACAGCTTTCTCAATGAAAATATTTAGCTTATCTAGCGAAAGAAGAGCTGTGATACCAATTTCAATTCACCGTACATTTGCCAGATTTACCAATTTACCATATAAATGTACTAACTTTTCAGTAAAGCTGATGTTATGTGACAAGGGAGCCAATAATTGACCAATTTGACAAGTTTATTTAAAAGAAAGAGTAAAAAAAGAAGAAAAAGAAACGGAATGAGGGCGCCAGAATTTCTTTAATTATTGTTTTCTTCTTTTTCTTCGCAGTTGGCACAGACCCATTAATTTCAAAATTTACTTCTTAGATTTTGTCATGTTCAGAGTTTATCTATTCGTCAAGAAATTCACAACAAAAAACACTTTAACATGGCCAGGCCAGGAAAAAGCAGGGGAGATGGCCGTTTCGGCTTTAGAAATTTTATTTAGAATAATTGTCTGTTGATTTGGTACAGATTGCATGCACCATTGACAACGAATGCACCACCGCATGGTTTTAAAACTGGTTTTAAAACCATGGTTTAAAACCTTGGTTTAAACAACAATGGTTTAAAACCATTATGGTTTTAACACCGCATAGATTTTAAAACTGGGAAGCTCAGTTTATAGTTATTCAATAATTTTAAATTAACGGGCCATGTCAATAGTTTCACTCGACAGATTTTGGCCCTTTTACGGTCATACTTATGTTTTGTACCTCAAAATGGAAGAAAAAACTTTGCGGTGGCACGATTTCATTCGCTACTTCAAAAGGGCACAGGAAAAAACTTTGCAGTGGCACGATTTCATTCGCTACTTCAAAAGGGCACAGGAACGTTCTTATTTGGTGGAGGAGTGAGAGGTCAAAATAATGAATATAGCTCAATATGTTAATTGCTTCCGTATTAGATTAGTATCAGAATCCTTACTTGTGCTCAATTCTATTTAAAAGTAAAAGGAGAAATAATAAGGATGAATATTTTAAATAGCACAACTTACCTAGTTTTACATAATTCAGTGTTCCTCTATGGAAGGGCAAGTGATTATCACCTCCTATATTTTGAAAAATATATTTTATTGTGTCTTCATTAAGAAAATTAAAAACAGTTTCACTCTTGTTTTCTAAAAATATCTTTCATTAGCATCTTCACTTGAAGAAGAAAAATCGTTAACCCCTCCAACATTTTCATGGAGTGGTGCCGTTGATCTGAGCAAAACAAGTTTTTTTTTAATATTAACTGGTTAATTTATCCTCGAAAACGACGCTGAATCAAAATTTTATGTTCAAATCAAAGTCAAAATCATGAATATTAAAAGTACCAAGATTAGTTCTTGCATACCCCAAATCCAAAAATTCCAAAAGCCTTTCCTATTAAATTCTTAGATATAAAATAATCTTAGTAGCATATTATGAGCAATTACATGTTTAGACTTCACAAAACTTCTTAGCAATAAAATCGTCTTAGTAGAATTTTATGACACGCTTCGTGTTAATAATTTCATAGAAACTCGTTTCTAAGATTCCAAAATTATACTTAGATCGGATCTACGCTCTGATAAGGTCTTAGTAATTCATGGAGGTAATTACGCATTTAAAGTTCACATAAAGCTCCTTTTCAAGTTTTCAAAAATGTATTTAAATGAACTCGAAATTCTGAAATGCTCTTCGTATTTCTTTTTTCTTTTTAGAAGCAGTTACAAGATCCTTTTTAAGTTTTCAAAAATGTATTTAAATGAACTCGAAATTCTGAAATGCTCTTCGTATTTCTTTTTTCTTTTTAGAAGCAGTTACAAGTTAAAATCGTGACGATTTTAAATCAACAATTTGAAATCACAAATCACAAGTGATTTTAAATCACAAGTTAAAATCGTGACGAGTTTCTGTGACGATTAAAATCGTCACAGAAACTTGTTTCTAAACTTTCGGATATGTGTTTAATTGAAACCTAAGGTTTTTAATGATTTTAATAATTTCCATGAACTATCTTCTATTTTTCAGTCAGATACTCTACTTCAGTGTCAGAAAAAAATATTAATCAGAAAATAATTTATCAGAAAATATGGAGGAAAACAAAGACTTCACTCAGAAGCAACAACCCTTAGTGATTATATGATGGTACAGTATACAAGCCAGGCACTTACGGTTATTATTTTAGGGGGGAGGGGGGAAAAATAAAAACAAATATTTGATTCTTTGAGTGAGAAGTGCCCAGAAAATTCGGGAAAAGAAATTTTGGATATTTGGGGGGACTAAAAACCCTCTCCCTGCGTAAGTACCTGCCATAAGCCTTAACGGGTAATGGTTATTATAATATCTCTCTTCCATATAAATTTAAAAATAAAAACCCTTGATTTTAAACTAAATAAATAAATTGAAGAATCTATGCACTATGCCCCACCCAAACGAGCCCCCTTTCCCAAAAGCTTTATCCCCCCAAAATTTCGATCACATAAGATCATATCCATACATTCCTCCCTTTAAAACCATCCACAAAGTACTTCCTCCCGCAATCCTTCAAACCCTTTAAAAGCCACCGATGAATGAATTCAATCACCCCAGTCATCTCCTTATATAGGATAAAATATAAGCCCACCTTCGACCTCACCCTTCCCAAACAAACTCCCTTCACCGTCCCCAAAAACTATATTAATCTCGATATGTTTTAATTGATTGGTTTTAATTAATTGATGGTTGGAATGCTAAGCCTGAAATTCTTTGTCCGTGAGGACAGAGCCTCGAGTCCTCATGTCGCTAGCTATTTGGTTTGCAATGGGCATCAGTGACGTGATTCTGTAAGCTCAGCCAGAGTCGACCAATTTCTAAATGAATACATGGGGAAATTTGAGAAGGTAAAACAGGAAGGGTGTGCGAAAGCACAGGACGGCTGGTCCCCAACACCACATTGCACTTCTTGGCTGAAGGGGCAAAGAAATGGAAATCAGCACCGCCGGTAGGGACTGTTAAGTCCTGTGGCCTGTGTTTTTTTTATGTTTGAATTGAATTAACTTACTTTCCGTATTTCAGTGACATTTCACTATCCTTGAAATGAGCACTAAAGTTGGGACGGAAGACGCCAACGACATGATACGTTTCATTGTTAAATTGTAGTACGTTTATAACATCCGAAAGACGAGACGAGCTGCCAAGAAAACGGACTCGACCAGAAACACCATAAAAATCTGTTTCGTTCAGTATCCTGACGAATGCCCTAAAAAAAACAAGAAAGATTCTACACTTATTTAAGTTAAACACAAAAGAGAATATTCCCTTAGTTTTTGTATTTTATTATGGGTCATTATTATTAAAAGCAAGTAAAAATAAAATAATAATAACAATGAGCGATAGCAAACTTATAAAGTAAAATAATATAAATGAAATACATAAATGATAATGTAATTATTTATTTTGATATTAAATACAGCAATTGAACTATTGAATACAACATTTACAATATTGAATAAAATATACTATTGATAAATATATTAATATTAACAACTACATAAATAGTAAAATAGTAATAAATATGTAGTCTAAAAAGAAAAATAGTCATATAATATAAATCATCAAGTAACTATTAAAGTAGTAAACATTCAGACAGAAAATTGGATTCCTTGGTCTCAGTTTCTTAAGAGCAGTTTTGGCACAATACCGAAGTTATTCCATCTCTATATCAGCTCCAGATAATTTCTTCACTTTTTAATAGGATATACAGTACATTTTCTTTAAATAAATTTCATTTTGAATTATATGCCTTCTTTCTAGTCCACTGAAGCTTTACTTGATTTAAAAAAAAAAAATTAATTAAATTAAATTTTTTAATTAAATTAAAATAAAAATAATTAAGAAATAAGCAATGATTTTATTCTTTAGTGTTCGTCAATTTCTTACAACATAATGAATATGATAATATATAAATATGATATATAATATATAAATATATAATATAATAATAAATAAATATGAACAACTTTTGTTGTCCTTAAAAAAAGGAGAAAATTGAACTCCAGATAGTTTCTTTCCTTATTAACATGATAGATGGTACTTTTCTGAATAAAAAAATGTTTCCTGTTTTGAAATATGTGCCTTTGAAGTTTTCCCAAACTAAAAACACAAAAAGAAAACAAACTTCTGTCATTTCCATACCGTTGGTATCTTACAATATATTAAAACAGTTCTATTTTATTGTCTTTAAAAAAGGAAGATAAAGGTAGTGATGTTGGACTTGAAATTAAGTAATAAAGCTTTCTTTGTCTACAAACATTTTTATAGTCGCGTTTTGATTATTTTAGGTAGTCATTTGTGCATACACAAAACTAAACATTAGCAGTAAACACAAAATTTATACTTTTGAAGGAGATACTGGGCGAAAAATATTCTCCACAACGTCAGTTTATGCTTTGAAAGATTTTGACGAAAAAAAAAATACTTAAGTTTTAACACTTGACTTTTATCGACGAGACAATTTCTGCAGTAGGCCTACACAAGTTCAATGATAAAAAAGAACTTTTAGAACTAAAAAAAAAAAAAATTCTAATTAAACGGCCCTTGTGTTTCGGGACTCATTCTTAAGTAATTGAAACAAAAAGTCAACCTTTGGCGTAAAGAGCAAGGATTTGAGGAGGGGGCAATCACCCTCATATACGTAATAATTTCTTTTCTTTTTAAGTTTTAATGTCGCTCTTTACTTTTTTTTAACATTAACACTGGGCAAATTGCATAATTTACAATCTTTACATAGAATGGACTGGGGGCGGGTTGTCGGTATCCACGGAGGCATAATTAGTAGAACTTCTGCTTATTTTGAGAATTTTTTTAAATTTTAATCTGGGGAGAGGGCATCCAAACACAGCTAGTGAAGGAAGGGTTTGCTACCCTTTGAACACTTTTGAACATCCCGCTGAACATGTTCTAAGATTTACAGCTTAATACACTAAGCCATCCCTGAGATATAGCTGATACCCCCTTTTGACAACCAGTATGCAAATACGATGTTTTGATTTTGTTCAAATCCCCCTCGAAATCTCCAAGAATAGTTGGAAATTTCGTGTTGTGATTTGACACCTACTGTGTTTTGATTTTGTTCCATACCCCCCTTAAAAGTTCTTGAAAAAAATTGCAAGTAAAAGTAGTCACAAGTAGTTGCAGTCACAACAACAAGCAGTCGCAGTCACAATATTAGTTGAAGAATTATTCGGACTGAAAGTTTCCAGTTAATGCCCATACCTGTTCCTAAAATTTTGCCGTTACGCCTTTTTGATAACTGGGATGCAGATAGTTTCTTTTGATCTGGCTCAACATACCCTTCAACATTCCCCGAAATATCACCTTAATACCCTTTGCCTTTTCGAACACACCCAGAATCAAAACTTCTCCCCTTTCCCAATGATAAATCAAAATTTAAAAAATAAACAAATTACATAATCCACATTCCTTACCCTAGGGGCTATCGGCCCTGAAAACCCTGGAAGCATAATTATTAGACCTTATGACTATTTTGGATAAAATACATTTTTGAAATTTCTATCAGAGTTAAGAGGGGCATCTATAAGGACTAGAGGGGGGGGGGGCTGGTTGTCCCTCGATCGTTTTTCAATATCCTTATCAACATGCCTTTCAAGTTTAAACTTAAAGCCGTCTCTTACGTATTTCTGTTGAGCGATTTTGACAACCCTCCTACCGGGGTTGCCACCACAACCAAATAAAAATCACCAATTTTTCACAAAGAAAATCACCAGAAATCACCAGATTTTCGCCAGAAAAATCACCAGAAATCACCAGTATTTCACAAAAATCACCAGAAATCGGTAGTCAATAATGGTGAGCTTTACACCAAAAAGACGCCCTGGGCACCCTGAGCTAAAGCATTATGTTTTTCAAAGACCCCCAACTGCTCAAGAAGGAAGAAAATGTATACCTAAAACCGGAATTCCAGGCAAAGACTGAAATTGGTACCTAAAATCTTGTTACTGGGCATGAAAAGCTTTTTTTTTGTTTGACTACTATTATACTTTTTTTTTGTCTTATACTTTTTCTTTCTAGATTTTCGTTGAAAAGAATAACTCCAATAATCCTCTTTTGTCCTCAAATCGAATTTCATTTGTTTATGAGCGTTTTTAATCCCCCTGCCATAGTTGGTATCCTTAATGGTAAACTTTAGCTCTGAAAAAAGACGACTCAAATGGTGTCAATTTCTTATATATTTATTTTACTTCCGGGAAATTGTCGTGGGTCAAGTCTAAGCTGAAATATCAGACAAGCGGCGATAAATCTTATTTCCCTGGTTCCTTAGACGAGAGCCCCTTGAGACTAAGCCCTCTGGTTTCTTGAGACTGTTAATTCCCTTGAAAAAAAAACTTAGCCTAGGCTGCTGAATCTATGTTCATGTGGGACTATGCTTTTTTTACCTGATAATTTTTTTTTTTCGTTTCTGAGCCTCAATCCGTTTTTATCACACAAGGGAAACACATGTATGTATTTACAAATTAAAATTTGTAACTATGGGGAAGCTGATTGCCAGGCTAAAAGGATACACAGAAGCCCAAAATAACGCCACTCTTTAGAAATAACGAATAAAAACAAGACATTAAATACGAAAGTCACTGATTATCTCACCTCAGTAAGACAGCGAACCAATCATGCATGGAATGTCAGCCAATTTTGTAAAAAAATCACCGATTTAAATGAAAATCACCAGATTAAAAAAGAAAATCACCAGATTCAACAAAATTACCAGAAAAATCACCAGGAGGATGAAAAATCATCAAATCTGATGATAAATCACCAACGGTAACAACCCTGCCTCCTACATATAATGTATTCTGATCTTGTTTAACATCTCCCTCGACATTTTTTAAAACTTGTATATTATTATCCTTAGCCTGACACAGGATCATACATGCACTCTTCTCCCAAATCTTGATTGATGAGAATTACACCTATGTATGAGATTGAAACACTATAAATATTTTTTCATTTCATATAATTTTAGTTAACTTATGTTTCTGGAATTAACTAAAGTATTCAAGTTGCTTTATAAAAAGGAGACTTTGAAAATTATATTTTTCACAGCAAAAGATATGAATAATCAGAATTTTCAATCACCACAATAAGTCGATTCTTTGAATGTATTCCAAAAGTCTCTCTTTTATCCAACTTATACATGTATATATACACACTTGTTCGTTTAAAGAGAGTAGATATATACCATTTTTTAAAAGATAATTGCATACAGGACATATTCTGTGGCATTTTCTTAGTTGGAATAGTAAAAGACGATCCACTGGGAATAAGGTAGCGAAGTCAATCAAATATGATACCATATCCCAGAGAAGCAACTTTTTAAAAGTTACTTGTGGTATATTAGCTTTTCAAAAGATAAGTGGGCTGCATCATAATGCAGATGATGATTTATTTTAATATTT
Source organism: Artemia sp. Kazakhstan ARC1039 (assembly GCA_029168905.1). Taxonomy (NCBI): domain Eukaryota; kingdom Metazoa; phylum Arthropoda; class Branchiopoda; order Anostraca; family Artemiidae; genus Artemia; species Artemia sp. Kazakhstan ARC1039. Next base: position 17,514 of record JAQQPU010005621.1, read on the forward strand.
AAATTACTGTGGGCTCTTATTCGTTCTTTATTATAAAATATGGCACCATATCCCACAGATGCGACTTTTCAAAGATACTTGTGTCATATTATCTTGTACATTTGACGTTAACCTTGTATTGTTGACCTTAACCTTGATTAATGGGAACCAGCATTTATATGAAACCAGCGATTACGAAGGCAGTTATCCTCTAGTAAACGAAGATGCAGTTTTTTTTGTGAAAATTTTATTTTAAATATTGTTTTGTTAGTCTCGTCTCAAAAGGCTGTTGATGTAGCAATTTCCTTTAAAATGAGCCCTTAAACAGCTCTCTATAATGTTCCAGTGCCCAGCTAGCAGCGGAGAAAGAAAAGGGGGAAAAAGGTGCTCCCCATGCGAAAAAAGTGATTTTTCCTGTTGTTCAAACCAATTTGTTTTCCTATATTGTTCAAGCCAAGGGACCGTAAGTTCCCTGTATAGGGTTTGTTACTACGAGCCGTATCGTCTTTTATTACGTTGTACCTACCGCTGCAACCGAAGATATTTGTTTATCCTCTAAAATGATATATCTTTTCTTCTCAAATAAAGTCTATATATACTCCCCCATATTCCCTGAATGAAATTCTGTCGAACACAGTGTGTCAATAAAAAGTTTGTCAAGTGTATAAACATACATCCAGATGGTGTAATAACTAGGACCATATAGCGTCCAGTTTACGTTTCTTAAAAGTTCACAAAAAAAGTATTATTTAAATTTTGGCAGTTAACTTTTTTCAAAGACATTATTTTTTCTTTTAACAGGTCTCTTAATTATAATTGAATTTTAAGATACATTTTAAATAAATTCTAGGCCATCTTCTAAAATGACATATCTTTTCTTCGCAAAATAAAATGTATACATATTCCGCTGTTTCAACGAATGACAGCCTGCCGAACACAGTGTGTTAAGAAAAAGCTAGTCAAGTGCATAAGCATACATCCAGAAGGCATCATAAGTAGGGCTAGATGGCGTCCTCTTTAGGTTTTTAAAGAGTTCGCCCAAAAACACTTTTTACGCCCAAAAGCATATTTGCCATTTATGCTTTTTCAGAGATTGTTTTTGACTTTCAACAAGTTACAAAATTTAGATGATTTTTAGACATGTAAACTATTTATTTTTATAGAATTATAATACAGAATTTTAGATATTTATTTTAAATAAATGCTAATTCGTCTTCTAAAATGACATTTCCTCTGTTCAAAAGGTTCGTGGTAACGAACTGTAAGTAAGGAGCGAAACGGTTCAATTGTAACCGAAACTCTAAAAAACGGATTTTTGGTCACATTAGATACATCAAAAGAATCAGATTTTTATGCTGATTTCAAATATATAGGTTTTATCCAATTCAGTCTTACCTATCAAAAGATACGTGCCTGAAAAACTTTGACTTATTTTCGAAAAAAGGGGGAAACACCCCCTAAAAGTGATAGAATGCTAATGAAGATGAAACCGTGAGATTCAGTGCAACAGGAAACCCTACTGTAGATGCTTCAAGATCCTATCTGCAAAAATGTGGAATTTTGTATTTTTTTCCAGAAGCAAGATCACGGATGTGTGTTTATTTTTTTTTTTTCCAGGGGTGATCGTATCGATCCAGTAGTCCGAGAATAGCGTCAGAGGGCTCATTCGAACGGAAATTAAAAGTTCTAGTGCCCATTTTAAGTGACCACAAACATTGAAGGGCAACTTGACCCCCTTCCACGCTCATGTTTATCCTGAAGTCATCAAATCAAAATTTTGAGATAGCCATTTTTTTCAGCATAGTCGAAAATTTAATAATTATGTCTTTAAGCATATCTTAATCCCCGGCAGTTCCCGGGGAAAGGGCTGCATTCTATGAATCTTGCTCATTGTTTACATATAGAATTGGTCATTGGGAAGTATACAGATGTTTTCAGGAGGGATGTTTTCTGGTGGGCGGGGGAGTGGGGGTTCAAGGGAGGGGGGGGGGGGTTACGTGGAAGGATCTTTCTTCCATGCAGGATTTTTCCTTGGGGGAAGGGAGCTTTCTATAAAGGTGGTGCCGGATTTCCCAGCATTATTTAAAAAACGATCAGAAATTAAATAAAAAAACAATTTTGTTCAACCAAAAGTAAGGAGCAACACTAAAACTTAAAACGAACAGAAGTTATTACGTATATGAGGGGGGTTTGCCCCCTAGTCAATACCTCGCTCTTTACGCTAAATTTTTTTAGTACTTTCAAAAGACCTATCTATTGTAATTAAACGGCCTTTGTTATTCAGGGATTTGTGATTCGAACAAAATTCAAACTCTGGAGTGAAGAGCAAGGTATTGACTAGGGGGTGAATTCCCTCATACACGTAATAATTTCTGTTCGTTTTAAGTTTTAATATTGCTCCTTACTTTCAGTTGAAAAAAAACTTGTTTTTTTTATTTTATCTAAAAAAAAATATATACATACTCCGCCGTTTTTACTGAATGAAAGTCTGCTGAATGCAGGGTGTCAAGTAGAAGCTTGTCAAGGGCATAAGCATACATCCAGATCGCGTCGTAAACGAAGCCAGCATAGTCTTGACTATTAAAGCCATGATGCGCACACAGATCTTCATATTTTCGTCTCCATTCACCAACTGATATATCTAAAATGAAATATCCTTTATAGTCTAAAATTGAGTAAGTAAAAAGTTTATAATGCATAGATTACATTAGAAGTGTAGTATTACGGACACACTATGTTGATTTAAAAGTCATTATGTCACAAATTATATAATTTACAGTAAAAAAAGAAAACCTTTTGGGTTTTAGGAGTGTAGGCCAATCTCCTATTCTACCTGCAGGTATATTTCCCTACCCGTGATTTGAGAATAAAAACGAGGAACTGACCTACCCAAAAGACCGGATTAGCAGAAAAGGAGTCACCAACATTTGAAACAAATATTCCTCCGGGAAAAGACAATCCACTCTGTACCAAGTTTTTAACCAAGTAATATAACGTAAGTGTGCATTTAGACCATGAAAAGATAGCAAAAATATATAAATCGTATAACATAGCAGTAGACAAAGCAAAGAAATTTTTTTTTGAAATTTGGAATTTTTTCAAAGCCCAAATAATGTTTAGGACAACAGATTAGACCAATCGAGTGTTTGTATTTGGTGAAATGCAACCGGCTGTAAATAAAATTTTTACAAAAAATAAGTCACGTACCGCCTTTTTCAAATACCAGATGCTAAGAGGTCAGTATCTCCTCTTAGTACTTTTCTTCTGACTAAAATAAAAATTAATTAAATTAAAATTTTTTTGGAATATTGGATTTAAACCCCCTCCCCGAAAAAACACAAGATAGAGAACATTTTTGTCAAGAAACGACATTGAACATTTGACAACAGTTCTTATGGAAGTTCTTTCCAGGCGAACAATTTAATAATTTATGTTAATGAACACAAATAAGGTCAAATAAAAATTGAGTAAAAATTTTAAGTAGTTGAGTAAAGTTAAAGTTTAGTAAGGTCATATAAAGTTAAAGAACATAAGTAAATGAACAGCAAGCAAAGTGGTACCGTTAACATTAAATGCATCTACAGAAGGTGTGCTTTGAAAACAATATGCGCATTAAAAGAATATAATTTTCTACTGATTCTAAACAATTAAATTAAGGAATGTTGTCCTGAAACGAAACACAAGATCAAATTAAGAAAATTTAAGAGCCTGTGAATGGAAGTTTCATCTCTTTATCCATTACAGTGCTAAATATCGCTGCGCTCTTTGAGAAACATAGGCGAACCTTTTCCTTTTTAGAAGGATAGGCGTTCTTTTTCCATTTTATCCAAGGGTGATTGCAAAAACCTGTTGTTTTGAACATTGTACGCCAAAAAAACATTTTGCGCAAAGCACGGCCATTCATTGCCATTTTAGGAACGACAAACTTTATTTTCAGAAAAAAATTCCTTATTAGGACTTGTTTAAATAGCTGGTGAAAACCAAGATTTACTTCTACTCAATAATATAAACAAGAATGGAATAAAGAAAAGGGGAGTGAAACACTTAATGAAAAAAAGGAGAAAATAGAAAGATGAAATCGAATTACGATTATAAAGTCCATAATAAATCCATTTGAAACAAATCTAAATCAGAAAGAAATAAGGAAAGAAGTAAGTTTCGTACATAGCTAGATTAAAACTACATAGAACCACAAACTATTTATTTTTCAAAGAATATTTTCACGGATTTTGTTGCAAAATGAGTTTTTTTTGCCAGAAATTTCCCAGTGGCTGTTCGTTCTTGCTCTGATTTCTCTATTCACCACGTTATCAAAAAATTATCATTCAAGTCATCAGGAAGTTTCAAACAGCTTAAAGTGCGAATATATAATGCTAAATTCACAAGTTTTTCTTCCGAACCCTATAAGTTTTTGATAAGTCAACAGAATTCCAAATAAGATAAAACTTCCCTTTCTTTAAATTGTCTGGTAACTGAAAAATTCAGCATTGTACACGTTTCATAGCAATGCAGTTTCTTTACTGCATTCACAAGGCTCCAAAGAATTGTCAACTTTTATCTTTTTCCTTGTTCTAGCTTGTTTTAGATTTTCCGCCTCTGGAAAAGTGAGAATATATCCCTTAGAAGTGTTTCCCAAAGGTAGTTCCTAAGGAAACAATGTTTCTCATAAGGATCTCATTACTTTCATAAGATTATTTCACTGATTACAAGCCATAGCTGCAGAGAGGAGTAGAGAAAAAGAAAGGGTTGGGAGAATGGGGATGAGTGACTAATAGATAAACTGAAAGAAATTCAGATAAAACACAACCATAAATGTTACAAAACTGTTGAGACCTGTCATTTAATCCTCCTCTATCAACACAATTTATTGTCAAACCAATAACGGGAATTATCTATAAGTAAAGAGAGGCCCCTGTCAATAGAAACGAAAATTCTAAAAAACAGATTATTAGTGATATTGTCTGAATAAAAAAATTCTTCTTTAACGTATTCACAATACTTGAAATTTATTTAGTTTAAGGGTTACCATGAGACGATTTGCATCAGAAAATTTACTTAATTTTATCAGGGGAAGAGAACGCCGCCAAAAATTAGAACAATCCTGGTGAAAATCAAGTTCAACTTTCTATATACCCTCTATTTAGGGTTCTCAACCCTAAATAGAGGGTCCAAACCTATATCCACAATATATAGGACACATCGTTTTTTTCCAAAGATAAATGATCATGGAAGTATGTTTATTTATAATTTTTTATATTTTTCCATCAGGAGCAATTTTATCAAAACAGTAACAATAAAATTTCACATAGTGAACCGTTCCAAATATAGTGAAAATTTGTAAACCTCATTTCTTACACACCCTAAGTGCTTGAATTTATACTCTCTTAAAATCCTATCTTCCCCCTGAGGGACCAGATTGCTCCCTGGGCCCCTAAAAGGTACAACAGAAACACTAGCTCTTGCCTCCCATCAGTTTTGGTTCAGTTAGAACAACCATTTCTGGTAGATACACTAATAGTAAGAACTTAATGACCCCCGTTCTCTGCAAAGGCTGGATAGAGCCCCAAAACGTTGTAAGCCCTAAAACGGCACAACACAGATGTTAAACCCCATCAAGATCGGCTTGGATTCCACGTCCCCTTCTTGTTGATATGCTGGTGTGAAGAATTCAGCGACCCCTTCCCCTACCTCCTTCTGAGGCTGTACCTGGTCTAGAATATAAAAAGCCATATTTACGATAGTAACACTGCCAGTTAGGAGAAGAGAATACTGCCAAAAATGAATGTGATCCTGGTGAAAATCAAGTTCAATATGATTGAAAACCCTAGAATAGAGGCTTAAAAGTTCTATTTCACAATATATAGGACACACCACTTTTTTCCAATGGATGTACGTTTATTTGCCTTTTTTCTTTTTTTATTAGAATTTCAGTGAAGGAAATGTTCAAAATTTCGCGGAAATTAGTCAAAATTTGTTCTTAGATATCCTGAATACTAGAATTTATACACCCTTAAAACCCTGTTTTCTCCCTGAGGGATTCGATTGCTCCCTAGACTCCTAAAAGGTACAACACGGACACTAACTCTTGCCTCCCATTGATTTTGGTTGAGATCAAACAACCTCTTCTGGTATCTGGTGGAAACGCTAATGACAAAAACTTAATAAACCCCACTCTCTACAAAGGCTGGATAGAGCTTGGACCCCGAAAAGGCACAACACAGAAACTAAACCCTGTCGAGATTGGGCTGGATTCGATGTCCCTTCTTGTAGATATGCTGGTGTTAACAATTCAGGGACTCCTTCCCGTGCCTGCTTCTGAGGCTGTATCTGCTTTAGAATATCAAAAGCTATAATTAGGATATCAGCCCTTACTTCCCGCTATTTTTGATTGAGGATAGACATCAGCATCTAGAATATATCGTGATGAAAAGAATTCAGGGTTAGTCTCCCGACCCCCCCCCCCCATGAATTAGGTGAAACTGGGTATGAATTGTGAGAGGCACAACTCTAGCACATACTATTACTTTTCACCAATAGAGGCTTATATCTGACAGCCCCTTGTGGTGCAAGCTCTAGAGCATGCATGCTGCGGTGCAGGATCTTGATGACAAGAAAAGAGATCCCTACGTTTTCTCTCTCCCACAAAGGTCGGGCCCTGGTTGTAATTCACATAAGGAATAATTAAGATACTAGCTTTATATTTCACCAAGTTTAGTCAGATACGACTATATCTTCTATTAGATGCTCTTATAATAAAAAAATGCGGGACACCACTTTCCCCTTGCCTATCACAAGCTTTAGTTCGTGTCCAAAAACTCAACCATAATCTACGACACTCCCTCTTACATATTATCAAGTTTGGTTCAGGTTTAGCAAAACCTTGTAGTAGATGTCTGGGCGACAATAATTTAGGTCCCCATCGCTTCTCTCCCCCTTGTATGTCAGATTGGGTCATGGTCCCCAAAAGGTATAGCTAAGATGCTAGCTCTTACTTCCCACCTAATTTAACTAAGGTCCGACAGTCTCCTTATGGAGATATGGGAAATTTAAATAAATGACCAAAACTGGAATTTTCCAATTATACAGCACTAGGAGTCAACTTAATCTTTCCTGACACCGGATAGAATTCAGCAACTGGTAGGCTATTTATATGAACTGAACCGGTTTGATGTTCATGTTGGGGTAAACATCCAAACATAAACACAGACTTTCTTAATTAAGCTGTTCTTGTCCTTCCAAAAGTTAAAATGGTATTATAAACCCTAATCCCCGGATTATTGATTTTTACTTTTTTTAAACCTCATCAATGGTTTTAAAAAAATATAAGCATTTCAATCCAAGCATTCAAATTTTAATTTTATTCCAGAAACAATCTCAAAGGTGTCAACAAACACAGCTTTCGTAAACTAGTTCACCCTGCTTTCTCCATAACAAAAAAGTTAATTTTTGGTTGACAGGCTTGTTTTCTAGTTACTTTCTGGATGTAACAGTAGAATCTTAAACTGTCTATTCTGTTGCTTTAAATTCACGAAGGAAATGAATTGTATATCTTATTTTATTACTACTTAAGAGTTGGTGGGAGTAACTATTGTACATTTGGTTTATCTTATTGTTTTCAATCAGTTTAAGTTTTTTTTTAACAACTTCAGGGGTGTTAGGTTTTATCTTGTTTTTATTCTAGTCTTTCTGTTTTTGTTTTCTTGCTGTTGCCGTTTCTCTTCTTGTCATTCTCATCCCCCCTGACAACTAATGGAAAATTAATGGATAAGTTTTAATTGAACTAATTGACGTCCTAACTTTTTATTAACGCCTTGCTTTACTACATAACGTTAATTGAATAAAACGAGACAAAAAAACAACGTATTATCATTGAATCTTTTGTTCCTCGATAAGTCGAACACTCTTCTTAAGCTTCAGCTGAAGCTTATCCATCCATGAAGTATGGTACTAAATTGAGAGAGGAATTTGGGACTATATTTGGGGGCACCCACCCTCCCAGAGTCTCGGGCAAGTGACCCAAAAATTCATAAAATTTGTGAAAAATTCAATATTTTTCAGAATGTGGGGCTAAGCTTAGGCAACGAATAGGTACTATTTGAAAGATAAAGATGGCTTTAAACGATTGTTTGCCTGTTATTTTTAAGCAAATTTACGATCCTATGTCAATTTTAAATTCTTGGTCAACCTTCTTAAGACCATAGGCGGGGGTGCCTTGTTTGCCTCTCATTACAGGCAATCTAACGGTCTTATGTCAATTTTTGAATTCTTGATCAGCATGCCTAAGACTCTAGGCAGGCATGCCTTTCCAAAAACTAACCTGACAAGTATGTGTCTAATAAGAGAGTCATGCATACTCCTGCCATTTACCCGTGCCCCAGCCATTTAAAAATTTGCCTCTCAATTACTTGGACTATCTGTCTTGGCTTTTCTCTGTCTACAATTACCCAGCGTCTCGAAGCAACCTATGCAACCTACTGCAAAATACTTGATAACTTCAATTCAAAATCAACGGAAACCATTGAAAATGGTGTCGTGTCGAAAAAAAGTACACTATTGGAATTGCCTTGGCCCAAAACCTTCATACTTCATGAATAATTTAGTGCCTCTACACTGAAAGACCACTTAAAAATTGCGTGTACTAAATGCTAAAATGAGATAAGACTGAAATATGGAGATATGTCTCCACAAAGCCAAATCAACTGTTTATGAAGAACAAGCTCAGAGAAAAGCTTGAACCTACCATGTCGCATGGATATAGTAAGTATTCTTCAGTTTTTGAGAAATGTAATTTGAAAAGGAGAAATTGAGCAATTTCGCAGGAGAAAAAGAGCAATTTTGAAAAGGAAAAATCGAGATATGATCAACTGATATGACAGGGCAAATAATAACATCCCCAATAAGTTTCTACGTTGAATTAAACAAGATCCAAACATACTAAAATAAAAAAAAAAATATTAAAATAAGATAAGAAATAACACCTATTTAGATTTAAATACAAAATATTAAAGGGATTTAAAGATCCCTTTCAAGCTTATTCTCTGAAGAGGGAGGGGGGTTAGTCTACCAAGTATGGTTATGGGGTTGGCTATTGCTTTTAAACTCTCCGAAGCTGGTTGTTATCTTTTATAATTATTTTATGAAAGAATTCACAAATAAAACCTACTTGTAATTGATACTGTCTAGGCTTGTCTAAAATGCTATGGAAACAAAAAATTCAAACATGAAATGCATACTTCCTCAGTTTCTATCTCCCACACATATTCAAGTTTCATTCATGCTTCATTAATGCCTGCTTATTTGATAATAAGCATTCTCTTTACGCGAATAAAATTAGAAGTTCCGAGTAATATCTAGAAGACAATAACTGAACATTAACAACAATATTAAGTGAGGGTTTACGAACTCTTATCTCCGTTGTGTACGACTATTTCTATGTATGCTCCAAGTAAATTTACTAAATTAAAAAAAAGTTTGTCTTTTAATGCTATTGTAAACCTCTATTTAGTTCTTTCTATATGCCCTTTTATATTGGCAGATGTGATGGTTTACATAAATTCCAAAGATAGACGATAAACGTTGGTACATGGTCTTTATTAAATAACGTGAGAATACACATAGAGAAAATAAGGTAGCACAAGAACAACTAACTACGACGAAGGCGAGAAATGGACTGCCTTTAGAAAATGAGCCAAGAATGTCACTTTCCTGGAACGGAAGTTCCAGCTATTGGTTGTTCAACCATGCCTGGGAACGGACCCCTTTCCCACGACTAGCTTTAGTCCCAAAAGCCCCCCTGGACTGTTCTCGTTGACATATACATGGCCAAATCTCTAAGAAACGAGACACCGGAAAAAGCCTTCTCGAATTTACGTTCCAAATACTTTACAGATTCTCCCCCCTGTTTTAAGTTAAATTTCCCAAATTTGGCTTATCCCCTTCTCATTAAACCCTCAAACTTTAATTGAATTCAAAACATTCAACACCCTTCCCAAATTATTCACTTCTCACCTACTAACATTCTTCAGCATAAACTAGTAAAGAATTACATAATATAAACACTACACAATACTTGCATAAGTAAAAATTTATATAGTATAAACGAACCACACCAATAACAGTAGTCGGAAACTGGATATTTTAACACTTCATTTTTCTTTGTATACTTTAAAATAGACTTGTTCCCCATACCCCTGAATTTGATGAGGACAAGGAAAGTTGGGATTATGTATAAACTTTGAATTAGGGCAAAAGGAATGACCGGGAAAGGCTAATTAATCCTGAAAATACCAGCGACAAATAAATGAAATTGCAGAAACTCTAAAAATCATACCATGCTGGAATGACGTTAAGATATTATTCTCAATAAAATCCTCGGGGTTTTATTGCTGCGGAACGCCTCGGTTTAGACCTATTTGGTTTTTCTCTACTAACTTGTGGTTCGACAAATGGCAGTACTACTGTTGATATCTCTACATAACTATTAGCGCTACGCATTAAAACCATCCCGTGAGGCATCAACCTCATCTCGCGAGATATTACAACCAGCTCCCTCTCCCTGGGTAGCCAAACCGCCCTGCGAGGCATCAGTAACATTTCGCAGTGCAACAAAAAAAAACCATCCCGTGAGGCATCAGTACCATCCCACGGGACCTCAAAACCAGCTCCCTTTTCCTGGGTAGCCAAACCGCCCTGCGAGGAATCAGTACCATCTCGCAGT
>JAQQPU010005622.1:10486-27102 GCA_029168905.1 Artemia sp. Kazakhstan ARC1039
TAAGACTAACAAAGAAAATAAAAATTGAAGAAAATTGTAGTAAGACTGACAAAGAAAAATAAGCCATGGTTTCTTCTCATCTTCCAATGCATAATTTTTTGAGTTGAAATGCGCTTTCCACAATATGTGTATAAAGTTCCTAAAGTATAGAATCCTTATTGATCCATATGATCCTTAGGTGTGATCTTTAAACAACATTATGGTCCTTTTTACACTAATTAAGACGGGACTTTGGTCACATTTGTGCAAATTTTGAGTTGCATGTTCAGGCTAGTCGTAAATGGTATGTTTTCCAGGTCTATGGCCTAACTGAAGCTGTTGTATCAGTTGGCTATGAGCATCATGACTGTGATTCAATTATATGGCATCATTCCACTGTCACTCTTAAGGGATACGATGTTGACATATCCAATATCGGAGGTTGGAACTTAGACATTCATCATCACTACAATCCCAATGAAGGTATCTATAACTGACTCCCTGTTTAAGTGACAAGAGGTATTCTTAGTTTACTTTATAAGAAAAACCCAAAATCTCATTTGGATAGGACTATATATGACTTAACTACTAGACAGCTGGGTTAAAAAAAGGGTAAGTAATATGGCATTGTACTTCACAGTCCCTACTAATCTCTGTTTCATGGCCTTTCAGCCAGGAAGTGCCTTCAGCTAGGAAGACCAACCATCCTGTGCTTCTGCACATCCTTCCTGTTTACCTTCCCCAGATTTCTCCTGAATCCCCATTTGGATAGTTGCATGTTTTTCTTTCAAATATTTTGGTTATCAATTTTATTTTTAACTTTGCTATTGGATTTTTTGACGCGGAGGTAGGTATGGTTTCACCAAAATGTCATACAAGCAAGATTTTATACTCTAAAAAAAATGAATCGCTAATCCTGCATTAGCTTGAAATACGAAAAGATTAATTTTTGTACTAAAATAGAGAATTGAGCATATAAAAAAATAGTTTAGCCAAACAGGATATGAAAAATACTTTAAAAAACGCTTTCATCTCCAAATGTGCTAAAACTATAAACAGTTTTTTTTCTACTACAAGGGAAAACTAAAATTTCTAAATGCTAAAACTAAAGTAGAGGCGGGTATGATATATTTTTTTTAACTGCTCAAGGACGAACCAAATGCTTGACACCAATTTGCTATGAGAAGCAAACGCTCTCATTTTTAATAAAAAAAATCTTAATTTTTCAAAGTGAAAAGGAATTCTTTTAGTTCATTAGGAGATAAGAGAAATTGAAAACAATAAAAAGTTGAACAACTCAACTTCTTTTAACCACAGACCATGGAACGCAGAGTATAATGAATTTTCTAAAGTAAATAGGCCTAATGTTAAATATCTTTTGGTGATTGAGGTAAATTTACTCAAGATATAGGTAGATACTAAGTGCAAGTAAAAGCTTAACATTGAGTATGAGATAGTAAGATTATAAAAAAAGCTAAGACTGACTTGAAGTGAAAAAATGATTATTGTAGCCAAAACTTGTGTTAGTATAGACCTGGCTTGGTGCCCTTTATTTTTCCCTTTTGTGGAATGACTGTGCAGGGCTACTGCAGCTCAACTGTCAATTAATTATTTTTAAGTAAATACCTTTCAATATGAAATTCTTCCCTTCTAAAGAAAGTAAATACTTTCAGAGTTATAACTGAATATTAGAAACTAAATGTGAGTAGTATATCCGTCAGAAGTACGAATTAGCCTTTTAACAAAAAGGTTAAAGCCTTTTAGCCTTTTAGCCTCAGGTGGACTCCCTTGACACCACGAACAAGTCCCCAAAGGGCCTTGCCTCCGCTTCACTGAGTAAGTGAAGCGACCATGAAAGTAGTGGTATTTCATTGCCGACGTTACCATCTCCCACTTATGCTACACCTCTCATGTCACTCCACAATGCCGAACTAGAGTCAAGCTCAACAGCGTCTTCTTTCCCCGCAGACGTTACCAGGCCCGTTCCCCTGGCAGTGGGCTCGCTAGACAGTAGATAGGGACAGTAGGAATCTCGTTAATCCATTCGTGCGCGTCACTTTAAAAGGCTAGAAGTACGTAATTACCTTTTATATTTAATTAATTTAATTTTATTACGTAATTCCTTCCAATCATTTAATTAATGTTTAATGGTTCACTTAAAGATAATTGTTTAACTCCATTTCAATAATGAACTATAAATATTCAAATTATTTTCTGTCTCATCCAAAAGTTTGATCTTTAAACAAAACCAATTTTCTTTTGAAAAAGTTAAGAATATAAACTATTATTTGTTTGCAAGTTTTATAACAATGAAGCACTGCCGTAGTGCTTCTGTTAACTATTGTCGTTTAAACCCAGCATCGCACATGAGCAGAATAGAAGGAAGGGAGCATGCATATGCTTCTTACATTTTTTTTGTCTGACAATATATTGGTAAAAATAATTGAGAGCCTGCAGAACAAAATGTTATACATTCTGATAAAAATTAATTACAGTTTTTAAGTTGAGATATTGAACATGGCATGCCTTATACTTTGATAAATTCCAACAGAAATAAAATCTATCATAGCCCATTCATAACTCTTTTTAACTTGTCACGTCAGAAATTTATTTGTTTTCGTATAAACAGAGGTATCTCCTAATAACCTAGCTATCATATTAGATTATTAAAGCCTATATGTGGTTTTCAATAGAGCTGGAATAGAATCTACTTGTAATAAATTAAAAATTAATAAATTTCTATAAGTTCAAAATTAAAATTAATTGGAATTCATAGTTTAAAATATGTAAAAGTTAAAAAAATAGTTTTCGGAATTTATTTTAATTTCATGAAAATAACAATTTGCCACCTTTTCAGAAAAGTAGCCTTTGTTGTCTCTTCAAACAATAAGTTGACATTTGATTATAAAGTTTAAAAATTTCTAATCAAAAAATGGTAATACATATGCTCGCATTATTTTGTAATATTACTAGGACTAAAAAAAGAAAAAAAATCTCTGAAATGACGCAAAATACATTTTGAGATTTTAGCCTTATATTCCTTTCACATTCTTTGTTTTCATTGTATGTTTTCACAAAAGTTGCTGTTTTTCGCTCTACACACTTTCATAGAGGAATTGGGCTCTAAAGCATTATCACGTAAAAAATCGTCAAAATACAAATTTGTCGGATGAAAAAGCAGCTGGTGAGACTGAAGCTAACTATTGACATTTATTTGAAAAGTAATTGTTTTGTGTCTATAAGGAAAAAAAACTAAGAAACTAAGAGAGAAAACAAAACTAAAAAAAAAACAAAAAAAAACTTGAACCCTTAAAGAATGGGTAAAAACTTTCAAAGGTTTATTTCTATCTTTTTCGTTAATGTTCTTTTCTCTTTTTTTATTCACTGTTTTGACACGTTCTTTTTATTCTTGCTTGATCATCCAATTTCTCTCATCAAAGTTTTCTATCAAAACATACTTTCTAGTTTTTCCAGGTTAATATCTGTAGAAACTAATCTACATACAAATTATATTTACTCGTGTAGCCTTAATGAAATACCTAATTGTCTTAGGTTTCCTGTAAAGAAAGAACTTATTCTCAAATCTATTTAAGTTCTAATGTTTGTTCTTTACAGATGAGTGTCATGTTTGTCGCATTGGTTGAAGCATTAACTAAACAGAAAAAAAGTATAGAAAAAGTAATCAGATTTTAAATTTATCAAAAAACATAAAACCATTTCGAATATCTAAACATTTAAAAGTGTCTAACAAAATTTGAAAAAATGTTCTTCTAAATTGTACAAAACAAAATTTTAGAAGCCCCTTTTAAGCCTTATGTTATTTTGTTATTATTTTTTTTTGTTTCAATGATTTTAGAAAGGCTTCAACTACTTTCCTAAGCAAAGTACGTTTTCTAAAGTTCCCACGACCATATTCCTAGGACTAATTTGTGTATTAGTTACTTTTACAAGTGTTGAGCCTCAAGGAAATATTTAATTGTCTTAGGTTATTTGTAAGAATAAATGAATATTGTGCAATATATATAATTTCAAACTTTAGTTTTGTTCCCAATAATATGAGTAAAGTAGAGAGCGGCTCTTGCTCCTTAATCACCAAACATAAAATATATAATATCTAGTAAATGAAATTGTTGATAAAAATTAGCAAGTCTTTTTAGCAAAATTAGCAAGATAAACATCGTAAAATAGTTTCTTCTGACTTGCGAATAATAGGCTTTTGAAAGTCAAACTACTATGTATCTTTTTTGAAGAATAAGGTTTCCATGCTTCGCAGAATAGAAATTTGCTATTGAGACATTATTTGGTTCTTTCTTTTCCCACGACTTCAGAACAGAATTGCTAAAGACCGACAATAATGTTTAACAAATTATGAATTTAGTGTTAACACTGGGAGGCCAGCGCTATATTCCAATGCATGCCTTATTCATAGCAGTTAACACAATTACCCGGATCAAAGAACTGGGCTTTCCGATTCTGATTCTGCACTCACTTTACGACTTAACGAACTTTAATTTGTGTGTGTGTTTTTTTTTTTTTTTATAACATAGCACATTTGATTTTTATTAAAAATGAATACGTACCATCAATTTTCAGCTAGTTTCAAAAAGGTAAAGATAGGTAAAATCTATTTATTTATTTATTTTATTCAATAAAGGAGGAAGCCATAGGCTTGTCGCACAATTAGAATTCATAATGTCCTCTTTAGGGCATTGATTAGACTATGTCCTCGTTATCCACTGCATAATTAGACTTCCTGCAAATCAAGACTGTTAATATTTTGGTACTTGTCTATTATATAAAACACACTCGAGAAGTGAAGTTTGGTGAATGCTAATAAAATAAAACCAAATATGATGAAAATACAATGCTTTAGTAAGAAAATTATGAAAACTACCACACAAAATTATGGAAGGGGGCCGCCCAGAGCGCGTAACTTAAAATAAACTAACCTACTAAAGATTTAATTTAAAAAAAAAGCTATAATGTGTTTTCTCAACGAGCCGAAGGTTATTGTCTGGTATAGATAGCGTGAAAAAACGAGTATTCGCAAAAAAATATTTTAGATAGGTATCAATATTTCCATAACAAATGTCTATTAAACAAATTACGTTTCAAGTTAACACGTCAAATTAAAATAATAATTTCAAATTTTGCAGTTACTACAGGGGAAAGAAAACTAAAAGGTCAAACTTGCAGAACAACAGTTAATAAATTATTAATAGGCTAAACAATTATTAGTAAATTAACTTAGATAAATGCTTACTCATTTAGCTAAACCATGGATTAAGATATATCAGTAGATAAGTTTAGGCATAATCTATTCTTGAAGTCTCACTTTAGTCTTTAAGATACTCAAATACTAAGGCAAAACTTAATAGTAACTTATTTCCTATTTTGGTAAGAACACTGACTTTTAGCGAAAGTTTAGTTTACCATGGGGATTACGCTTTAGGTTCTACTAAAAAATTCTTTTTTTTAAATAGGTATGCCCCCCATGGACACCAATAGCGGACAAGAAGGTCAACGGGGTTTTGCAACTTTTTATGTTAGAGTTTGAAATATTTTGATGACTTTATCTTCTTCTCGAAAACTACCGTTTACTTGGATCTTTTTGCACCACATCTTCTGGATCATTCAGATCAACAAGAATGTTCTTTTCGATGAATTTTATTGGCATAACAAAACTGCTACTACCCAATGTAATAGCCCAAGATGAGGGTGGTTGATAATGGTTCAGCTAATCCTATAAATGGGAAAAACATACAAGTGTAAATTTACAAAGCTAGAACGAGTGCTACTTTATTTCTTAGAAACCATTAATCATTACTATTTCCTGAATTGGATTTTTTTTTTTTTTTTTTTTTTTTTTTTTTTTTTTTTTTTTTTTTTNATTTTTTTTTTTTTTTTTTTTTTTTTTTTTTTTTTTTTTTTTTTTTTTATGAGCACTGAGGACGACTTGGCGGAAGTCCTTGTCGAAATATTTGCTTATATTTTTTTATATTATTTATAATTTTATTATATTATTATTATTTATATTATTTTATATTATTTTATTTGTCATATTTTGCCACTGGCTGACAAAATCCTCGTTTTCTCACCTATTTGATTTTATTTTTCATTTATTATATCCTTTACTTTCCTTTACATTATGAGAGCTCTCTATATACTCTCTATGATAAATAGAGAGAATTAAAAAAAAAGAGAATTACTCTTGAAAAATGTCGTGACTAGGAAACTTTTCACTATTTGTACTTGCTTAAAATTCCTTAGAAACAAAAATAAAAATCAGGTTTCATTTTCTGGCTCAAATTTAGCAGTGCAACAACAGGTAAAACGGCAAGGCTATTTACCTTCCTTTTCTGATATACGCTTAAGAAATAATAGGATTGGCTAAGAAAAAAAAATGCGGCAATTGACAGCACAAAAAACAATGCAGTAAAAGCTAACTTTTTAACATAGAAGTAAAGGATAGAAATCTCACTGTATCCTATGGCCCATAAATTATATCCCTCTCCCAATTTTTATTTGAGTAGGCGCAACTACCGACCAAGACTATTAAGGAAAAACGAGCAACGGGTTACGAACCGTCCTTAGTTTGATATATAATATTTAAATTTGTACTTTTTGCTTACGCCATGGCCAAAAAATGTTGACCCCTTTTGGCCATGACCCCTTCAAAAAGTTGAAGTCATTTGAAGTCACTTATTGGTCTCAATGAGCTGTTTCCATTGTCATGTTATCCATCAAGTCTGACTGTCACACAAAATAGATAAAGTGAAAGAAATTTAATATAAAACTTAAGTTAATGCCTCGCAGTTTTGGACGACCAAATTGGAAGAAGTAACAGCCCTTCTTTATTAACATGTAATTTATATCGAACAGTTCGTGGTAACGAACTGTAAGTAAGGATGGACCCGGCTAAATGGTAACCGAAACTGTAGATTACGGAATTTTGATACCCCAATAGATACATAAAAAGAATCAGATTTTAATGCTGATTTCACATACATAAGTTTCATCAAGTTTAGTCATACCTTTCAAAAGTTACGCCCTGAGAAAATTTGGCTGATTTTCGAAAAAAGGGAAAAAGACCCCCCCTAAAAGTTATAGAACCCTTATGAAAATCACACTATCATATTCAGCGTATCAGAGAACCCTACTGCGGAGGTTTCAAGCTCTTATCTACAAAAATGTGGAATTTTTGCATTTTTTTCCAGAAAAAAAAACCCGGTTGGTTCTTTTTTTTTTTTTTTTTTTTTTTTTTTGTTACTCGGGAGAATCTTTCCGCGGAGGATGTTTCTATGAAGGGGGCGCCGGATTTTCAAGCATTATTTGAAAAACGATCAGAAATTAAATTTAAAAAAAAACAAGTTCTTTCAACTGAAAGTAAGAAGCAACATTAGAACTTAAAACGAACAGAAATTATTTACGTATATGAGGGGGTTCTCCCCCAAGTCAATACCTCGCTCTTTACGCTACAGTTTTTTTAGTGCTTTCAAAAGAGCTATCTATTCTAATTAAACGGCCTTTGTGATTCAGGGGTTTGTGAATTAAACATTTTTTAACTTTTAACGTAAAGAGCGTGGTATTGACTAAGGGCAGAACCCCCCTCATATACGTAATAATATATACGTAATAAAAAAAAAATAAAGAAAAAACAAGCGATACGGCTCAATAGTAATCGCAACTTTTAAAAACGGAATTTTTATGTCAATAAATGTATCAAAAGGATGGGCTTATAATGCTGATTCTAAATATATAAATTTTATTAAGTGTAGCATTACTCATCAAAGGCTACGAGCCTGAGAAAATTTACATAATTTTTAAAAGAGGGAGGAAAAATCCCCTATAAGTAAAAGAATTTTAATGAAAATCACACCGTCAGATTCAGCGTATCAGAAAACCCAATTACATAGGTTTCAAGCTCATATCTGCAAATATCTGCAACTTTGTATTTTTTGCTAGAAGAAAAATATACGAATATAGAAGTTCGTTACGTAAGTTAATTTGTAAATTACGCCAGAACCAAATTTAGAGACAGCCATTTAGCAAAACAAAAGTAAAATTTTTATGCAAATTTTGTTTACTTATTCAATGACGGTGAGCCAAAATAAAAGCTGCATTAACTAAAAAATGATCAGAAATTAAATAAAAAAAAAAGTTTTTTAAACTGAAAGTAAGGAGCGACATTAAAACTTAACACGAACAGAAATTATTCCGTATATGAAAGGGGCTGTCCCTTCCTCAACGCCTTGCTCTTTACGCTGAAGTTTTTTATCGTTTAACAAAAATAGAGTTGTGAGAAAGTAAAACTTTAGCGTAAAGAGCGAGGCGTTGAGGAGGGGACAGTCCCTTTCATATACGGAATAATTTCTGTTCGTTTTAAGTATTAATGTCGCTCCTTACTTTCAGTTTAAAAAACTTGTTTTTTTTATTTAATTCGTTGCAAAATCCAACTTGCTCGTTACATACATAAAAACAAGAGTTTTTTTTTTTATTTTAATTAAATAAGGTGGAACATGGAAGCTAGCTGAATATCTTCTCTCAGTAATTTTGTCATACTTCCTAACCTAATGTATGCTTTTGTTTTAATGAGTAGTAGGCTTACTCCCTATTTCCTCGAGAGTAATTGCCTAGAGACATTCAAGTGCATATACAACTACGCATATCCAAACTCGTAATGAAAACTCCCTTAACACTTTTTCCACAATATCCATGTAACCATACAAACCTATTACAAGTATATACATGCCACAAACACACAGTGAAGTCAATTCACGAAAATGTACGGAAAAATGTATTTTAGAAAATTTAGGGCGGAGGGGGTGAAGATCTATTTTTCCATTTCTAGTGAAAATAGCAAAAAAAGATATTTGTCAATGAAAACTCTCAAAAAAAGTAATTTTCAAAATTTAGGGGTTGGGCAAGAAAAATAAAGGCAGACATGGACATTAGTAAACCCACACTAACACCCAGAATTTTGTGTTATCAAGCGAAAGACAAACTAACAACTTAATGTATTTTAGGTATCCTTCAAAAGGGTGATGGAATTTCTGTCTATTTCACTGACTATCCTCGTCTGATGAAAACATTCGCCGGTATAGGACTACAAAGATCTGTTGACTGTACAGAATGTGGAAGAGCACTTGATCCTCTCAAATCTCAATTTCAAGCTTTGTCTAGCCTTGCTGTAGGTCCTGATGGCTCCATTTATATAGCAGATTTTAATTATATTAGAAAGTTGACTCAAGACGGCAAGTTGATTACAGTGGTTAAGCTTGGGTAAGTCAACGATTTGTTGGCTATTGGCTAGAATACAAGGCAGATCTTAAAACTTCTGAGCCCCTTAGGCTAATATTGTTAAGTTACTAATCAAAAGAGGACTAAAGTATAAACTTTAAAGTAAAAAATTGCGTGGCATACAAATAAAAATATTGGTAGTGGATATCTTAACCGTGGGTTAAGATATCATAGGCAGCGCAATAGCGCTGCCTCAGTAAAGAACGATGTTGGCACAATGTATTATTTATTTTCCACACCACGGCACTTCGTATCGAAGGAGTTGTCGTAGAAACTTCGAAAAGGGCTCATTCGATTGGAAATGGGAATGGCTAGTGCCCTTTTCAATAGTCGAAAGTGATTGGAAGGCAACTAACACCCCTTCTACGCCCACCATTTCCCAAAACACATCCAATCAAAATTTTGGGATAGCCATTTTGTTCAGCGTAGTTGATTTTCAGATAGAAATTATGTTTTTAAGGACAACACTCCCCTACTGCCCTCAGGGCAAGGGTTGTAAATTTTGCCCTGGGGGCATAGAAGGTTTTTATAGAAAGCGTTGTCATAGAAACTTCAAAAAAGGCTTATTCGATTGGAAATTCAACCGGCTAGTGCCCTTTTTAATAGTTGAAAGTGATTGGAGGGCAACTAACCCCCCTCTCACGCCCACCTTTTCCCTAAACACATCCAATAAAAATTTTGAGATAGCTATTTTGTTCAGCGTAGTTGAAAGTTCTGGAAACTAGGTCTTTGAGGATGACAACCCCCCCCCACCCCTCAGGGCAAGGGTTGTAAGTTATGCCCTGGGAGCATATAAGGTTTTTATTGAAAGCTCTGTCTTAAAAAATTCAAAAAGAGCTCATTTGATTAGAAATTGAAATGGCTAGTGCCCTTTTTAATAGTCGAAAGTGATTGAAGGGCAACTAACACCCCGTCCACTCCCACAATTTCCCCAAACACATCCTGTCAAAAGTTTGAGATTGCTATTTTGTTCAAAGCAGTTGAAAGGTCCGGAAATTGTATCTTTGAGCAGGACAGTCCCCCCCCCCCGACAGTCTTCAGGGCAAGGGTTGTGAATTATGCCCTGCAGGCATATAAGGTTTTTTATAGAAAGTGTTGTCGCAAAAAACTTTTATGCCTTTTATGCCTGACATTTCATTCATTTTGAAATTAAAAGGGCTAGGGCCCTTTTTATTAGGATGGTCGAAACTGATTGGAGGGCAACTAACCCCCTTCTCACGCCCACCATTTCCCCAAACACATCCAAGTAAATTTTGAGATAGCCATGTTTTTCAACATGATAAACCCCCACACCCCTCAGGGCAGGGGCTGTAAGTTGTGCCATGGAAGATATAAGATTTTTATAAAGAGCGTTGTCATAGAAACTTCACAAAGGGCTCATTCAACTGGAAATTGAAACGGCTAGTGCCCTTTTTAATAGTCAAAAGTGATAGGAGGAAAACTAGCACCCCTCCCACGCCCACCATTTCCCCAAACACATCCAATAAAAATTTTGAGATAGCCATTTTGTTCAACGTAGTTGAAAATAGACAAAGCTCCTTGTTGTGTGCATCAGGCATACCTTTATTAATCTTAATTTAAAGAAAGGATTACTTAACCCATCTTTATGTGGGTTATATCTATTTGTGACGAAAATTCATTACAGCCGTTAACGAAAAACATCAAATATTGGAAAACGAGGAAATATAAAAAATGTTTGCATTTTTTTTTCGATATAGGGTATTAACTCAGAACACCAAAATCAATTCAAACATTTGAAATTCATGCACTCACAATCACCCTTCACTCGTTCACACAGCTAAAATAGCAATCAACTCATTTCCCATATTTAACTTAGAGCAAATAGCCATGTTTTGATCATCTCTGAACTACGCAAATTTGATAAAATGATTGAGGCCCTCAATATTAGGCGGTGTTGATGGGCATCGCATGAATTAAGTCTTAGTTTAATGTCAGATTCATTTAATTTCCCTTGCTGCAAAAATTACTTACCACAAGAGTCAACAGCGAAAAAAGTCAAATGTTTGGAAGTTCCGGGATGTAAAACACGTTAATAATTTCTTTCATTCCCTTTTCTACTCATTTCTCGACTCATTCCTCATACTTAACTAAGATAAAAGTTTTGGTCACCTTTGATCAGTTTGAATTTGATGAAACGATGGTGGCCCAATTAACGTAAACATATCCACACCTAAATGTGCTGACAGATGGCCATCGCTAAGACTCAGCTAAGCTTTAGATCACTGTCAGTGTCATAAATGTCATTTGCTGCCAAACTTACTTATTGCAATAGCCACCAGAGAAAAATGTCAGACGTTTGAAGTTGTAGGACATACAAAACGTTTCAAATTTTTCTTATATATTATTTATTTATTTTCTTATTCAACATCAATTAATTGAAGTCAAATTATTTTCTGAACAATGTAGGTAGGATCAAAAAGCAATGTTTCTGTCTTTTTGATCTATGTGAGTTTGGCGAAACAATCCTAGTCCCATATATGAACATATCCACACCAAAATAAGGTGATAGATAAACTATCTGTGCCTTCACGTCTTGGGGGAAAAAAAAGAGAATATTTTCTACAATTTGATTTTGTAGTAGAAAAAATCGTTTTTGCAAAATGTGGAATGGCAATGTAATAATAGTAAATAGGGTATAATTAAAAGAAGGGCCATCAAATTGCAGAGTCTAAAGCATAAATCTCCCGATCTTTCAAGCTTTAATGGTCTGCTAACAGCTTATTTTCAATTTTTGTGGGTCCTTATTGCTTATTTTTCTTAATTCTTTGTGTTCCTATGCCTTAGGCTTTAAGGTCCTATACCTTAATGCCTTACGAGAGATACTTTTTTCTAAATTTAATATTTTTGTAAAATTATTTATTTGTGATTAAATCAAATTCAATCAGCTAGATTGGTTAAATTTTTCTCTTATGAGAAAAGCAATGTGAATTTTTCCTATGAGCAAAATATTTGAAATTTGGCCGTAGTGAACAACTTAAGCAACTTAAGATATAGCAAATGCCAGGACAACAAACAACGAAAGTAAAAAAACTCTTTTTAAAAAAGTGGCCCCTTATTAAGAAATTTTTTTTAATAAAACAACCTAGTTTCCGTAGCTCTAAGGCCTCTCAGGTCTGAACACAACCGTATGATGTTTTACAACGATAACCTGAAGCGAGTATTTCTCATTATGCAGTTAGAGTCAGTCGCTTTCTTGTCTTCACAAGAGAGTATACGTTACCTGTTTTTACACTTTTCTTGAATTCAGCCGGCTCTTGAAGCTTTTGCTTCCACTTCGAATTCACAGTCGATCCTAAATCTTCTTGCTCTTCTTGTACTTGGATTATTAAAAAAAAAAAAATTCCACAAAATAAGCTTTTCGAAGAAAATTAAAGAACTCCATTAAACTAAAAATGAATAAAAATAAAATCAAATAATCTACCAAGCGTGAAACTACCACAAATTAGCATCAATAAATAAATGAAACCCAAAAAGAACAGAAGTTACAATAGTTAACCGAGTCAAACTCAAAAAGAGCAGAAATTAACTAAAGTTGGGGGCAAAACCCGTATGCCTTCCCAAGGCCAGAACATGATTTGCACTTTACTGAAAAAAATATAAATGTTTTTACTTTTAGAGCTTTAATAAATCAAATAAAATTAGCATTTTGATTAATAAATATCAGTATATGTATATTAAACTGACAATGCACATTCATTTGTATTTTTTTCAGTAAAGTGCAAATTATGTTCTGGCCTTGGGAGGGAATAATGGGTTTTGAGTCCTGATCATGTCAATTTCTGCTCGTTTTGAGCTTGACTCGTTTATCTATTGTAATTTCTGTTCGTTTTTGGGTTTCATTTATTTATCGATCCTGATTTGTGGTAGTTTCACGCTTGGTAGATTATTTGATTTTATTTTTGCTCATTTTTGAGCATTTTTGCTCATTTTGAAATCTTATATCACCCCAGGGCATAACTTACAACCCTTGCCCTGAGAGATCTGAGGGGGGATTTCGTCCTCAATGTTATGCCCTGGGGTCATATAAGATTTTTATAGATAGCTATGTTGTAGAAACTTCAAAAGGGGCTCATTCGATTGGAAATTAAAAGGGCTTGTGCCCTTATTAATAGTCGAAAGTGATTGGAGGATAACTAACACCCCTCTCACACCCACCATTTCCAAAAACACATCGCCAAACTCACATAGATCAAAAGTGACAGAAACATTGCTTTTTGTTCAGAAAATTGTTCAGAAAATAATTTGACTTCAATTAATTGATGTTGACTAAGAAAATAAATAAATAATATATAAGAAAAATTTGAAATGTATTGTATATCCTACAACTTCAAGCGTCTGACATTTTTCTCTGGTGGCTATTGCAATAAGTAAGTTTGGCAGCAAATGACATTTATGACACTGACAGTGATCTAAAGCTTAGCTGAGTCTTAGCGATGGCCATCTGTCAGCACATTTAGGTGTGGATATGTTTACGTTAATTGGGCCACCATTGTTTCATCAAATTCAAACTGATCAAAGGTGACCAAAACTTTTATCCTAGTTAAGTATGAAGAATGAGCCGAGAAATGAGTAGAAAAGGGAATGAAAGAAATTATTAAGGTATTTTACATCCCAGAACTTCCAAACATTTGACTTTTTTCGCTGTTGACTCTTGCGGTAAGTAATTTTTGCAGCAAGGGAAATTAAATGAATCTGACACTAAACTAAGACTTAATTCATGCGATGCCCATCAACCGCCTAATATTGAGGGCCTTAATCATTTTATCAAATTCGCATAGTTCAGAGATGACCAAAACATGGCTATTTGTTCTAAGTGAAATGTGAAAAATGAGCTGATTGCTATTTTAGCTGTGTGAACGAGTGAATGGTGATTGTGAGTGCATGAATTTCAAATGTTTGAATTGATTTTGGTGTTCTGAGTTAATACTCTATATCGAAAAAAAAATTCAAATATTTTTTATATTTCCTCGTTTTTGAATATTTGATGTTTTTCGTTCACGGCTGTAATGAATTTTCGCCACAAATAAATATAACCCACATAAAGATGGGTTAAGTAATCCGTTCATTGAATTAAGATTAATAAAGGTATGCCTGATGCATACAACAAGGAGCTTTGTCTGGAATCCCTATGGCTTTCTAATTTTGATCTAAGATTTAAAAGGCTTTATGATATCAAAAAGTTTTCTTTATATTTAATGTGTGTCAGAGCGCAAGAAGCTTTTCTTTTAAGAGTGACCATTCCTAGAAACGGGAGTAGTAAGCACAAGATATCGGATTTTAATCTAGTGGTTTAATGGCAGCTTATAACATAGCTTTCGTATGAATTAAAACCATTTTACATGTAAGTCCCAGTTCCCAAATATGAATATGAAGATTAGGCTGGTATACTGAGACTGAACTGGATGGAGGATGAAAGGAAATTATTAAAACGGATGGTTTAAATAAGAAAGTAAAGTAAGATTGTGAAATTTCATGATTTTGGGGGGATGATTTGGCTCAAGAACCCTCCTATGTATTCACATTGAAAGCCTATTAGATTATGGAAACCATTATAAGAATCATTAAGCAAAAGTGTTTAATTTAGGGAGCATTGGTAGCTATAAAGTACCAAAGAAAATGAACCTGAAATCTGACTAAACAGTCAGATTTCAGACTGTTAGACAACCAATTATGTTATAGGTTATCAATTAGGTTATATTTGTTTTTTTTGGTAGTAGCGTGTGCCGTATTTGATGTGAGTAAAATTTCAGCAAAAAATAAGCTAAAAGCATATGGCATCAAAGAGCTTAAGAAGACGTAGCTTCCCTTTGAAGCTGTTTTTGTCTTTGAAAATCGGAAGATTGTTAAGGTTTGACTTTTTTGAGCGAAAAGTGTTTTAAAATTAATGACTATTTCGTTTTCCTTATGTGGTTTGATGGTTTGACTGATACCACAAACATATAAACTAGGAGGGCTCGGGCTCTATGAGCCTCTCAGTTGCCAAATTAGTAGAAGGGCCTTATTGACTCCGAACAGGACATAATTTATGCATGTTTTTATGGTTTTTGTCAGTGAGAATTTGAAAAACAGGAACTTTGTCACATTTATGGATGGTTTTATGGTTTTTGTCAGTGAGTGTGAAAAAACAGGAACTTTGTCACATTTATGTCTGTTTTCATGGATGGTTATGTGTGCTGGTCAATTTATGGATGGTTTTATGGATTTTGTCAGTGAGAATGGAAAAACAGGAACTTTGTCACTTTCATGGACTATAGAGTCATTAGGGAGAACACGTGGTTAATGGGGTCAATGTTATTGTTGTTGCTTTGGGCACGCGATAGAGTCATTAGGGAGAACACGTGGTTAATGGGGTCAATGTTGTTGTTGTTGTTTTGGGCACGCGATAGAGTCATAAGGGGAACACGTGGTTAATGGGGTCAATGTTGTTGTTGTTGTTTTGGGCACGCGACAGAGTCATAAGGGGGAACACGTGGTTAATGGGGTCAATGTTGTTGTTGTTGTTTTGGGCACGCGATAGAGTCATTAGGGAGAACACGTGGTTAATGGGGTCAATGTTATTGTTGTTGTTTTGAGCACGCGATAGAGTCATTAGGGAGAACACGTGGTTAATGGGGTCAATGTTGTTGTTGTTGTTCAACGCAGATGTTATGAGTTTCCGGGAGATCGCGTGTTTCCAATATTTGTTGTTCGAGCCAAATGTTACGAGTTCCCGGGAAACAGTCAGATTGCGTGTTTCCAATATTTGTTGTTCAATGCAAATGATATGAGTTTCCGAGAGATCGCGTGTTTCCAATATTTGTTGTTCGAGCCAAATGTTATGAGTTCCCGGGAAACAGTTAATTAATGTCTGACAGATAACGTAAAGTTAATTAATGTCTTTGGATTTCGAACAGAAATGTTTCCGAGAAACAGTTAGATCACACATGATGTCCTGATTGTTTGAATTGTCTCCGGCGCGAAGTTTATTAATGTCTGGAGTTCTTCCAGAAGAATCGTTTCCGAGCAAATGTTTTGATCTTAGCGCGCGAAAAGGTTTCCAAATAATTGAAATAAGCCAGCGCAGGGATGCCAAACAAAAGGAACATGCTGAAATTCCGTTTGGGGATAATTTTGGCGAAACCGTTTTAGCTATTTTATGGAACTATTTCGACGAAACAGTTAGAGACATTATAAAATATGATTTTTGAAGAGATTTTAGAAGAGAATTTAATGGTGAAACTCTGTGGTCGTTATAATACACAAGTTCCATTTGAACAGTGTTGTGAGATCCCACTACCCCAACCCCAAAGGGCTCCAATCCCCCTACCCCAACCCCA
>JAQQPU010005623.1:0-46331 GCA_029168905.1 Artemia sp. Kazakhstan ARC1039
GAGTATTAAACATTAAGAAAATCTTATCTAAAAACAGCAAAAAAAAATCTGCAAACTTACAATTCAGCTGTAGAAACAATCTGTCGGCTGTCAATTTCAAAATCCAACAAAAGGCTGAAGCTGTATAGCAGTGAATGCGTTCTATAATTCTATTCAACTTGAAAATAAAATTCTTGACTAAGAATGATGTAAGAAATAGCGATTGGGAAACTGCATTCGAAATGATTTAAACTCATTTCATAAAGACGATACCTTTTTTGTCAACATATGAAGAACTATGTATATTGCAATATTTGCAATAGCATATTGCACCTGTCTGGTTTTTATGCAAAGTAACAAAAGAGACGAAAATTAATGAACAAGAGAGCAGTCAAGAATTATGGTATACAAAGTAATATTTGGCAGGGAAAGTCACTGGTGATAAATCCCTAGGGGTTGCACCATGATTGCGTGATTTTCGGGGATTCGGGGAACCAAATTTTTTTCGGGGTGACGCATAGATTTTCGGGGAAATACCCAAAAATTCGGGGATAGTACAAGCTCTGTTTGATTTCTAATCAGGAAAATTGAAATACTAAACCCCACGAGAAGGAAAAGCTCCGACTTTGCGGTTGACGCAATAAAGAATTGCCGTAAAAATAATTTAAAGTCGACCGAACGCCGCCGCCTCTGCCGGCGGCGGCGTGCCTGCGGCGTGCCGGCGGCGTTACGACATTTCGGCGACGTTCGACCGGGCCTCTCGTTGGCGGCGTTCGGTCGATCCGCCGGCGTGGCGCCGGGGTCTAAATAAAATGCTTTTGGAAAAACCAAAGAAAATTTACTATTGCTATAGTATTTGGCAAGGATCATACGATCAAATAAAAGCTATTGCCACTGCCACATCCATGCCAATACAATTCTTAAGGGGACTTGACGTTTTCAATAGTATTGAACCAAACCCATGGCTGATTATTGGTGATCTGGCTGAATCGATTGAACAGTTCTCACAGGAAATGCTACAACTGTTTACTATTCGCTCTCATCATGAACACATT
The DNA here is from genome assembly GCA_029168905.1 of Artemia sp. Kazakhstan ARC1039. Taxonomy (NCBI): domain Eukaryota; kingdom Metazoa; phylum Arthropoda; class Branchiopoda; order Anostraca; family Artemiidae; genus Artemia; species Artemia sp. Kazakhstan ARC1039. Next base: position 1,035 of record JAQQPU010005623.1, read on the forward strand.
TCCATAACCCTAGTTCTACACAATCTGTTTAATCAGAGCAGATGAGAGAGGGTATGAGATCATCAGAGAGATCATCATCTTGAGATCATCTGTTTCATCAGAGAGAGAGCAAGGGTATGAGAACCCTCGCTTTGAAATGCACCATCTATATTATCTACCAAGCTGTTCATGATTCTAGCTCGCTAATAACTCTCAATAAGCAAATATATCCAGGTGCCCCCAAATTTCTACTTTCAGCGTACAGTCAGGCGACAAATAAGCCCTATGGGTACATTTTGCTAGATCTTAATCAGAATACCCCCGAGGATCTACATGTAGTCACAGATATTTTTGACAAAGAAATTACTGTATATCTCCCAGTGAACAGTAGAAAAGGCTATTAGCTGCCATCATGGCATTGAAGAAACTACACGAAAATAGACATTTATTTTCCGTTCTAGGCACTTCAAAACCCCCACTCAGGAAGGCCATACTCAAACATGACTTTGGCAATGATTTCATTAATCTAACATCTGAACTATTTTTAACTTTAACTGAGGGCAATGTACACTTGCCAGAAGGTGTTAGACAACGGACAAAGCAACATCGTGCCTTGGCTTGCAAAAACAAAGGAAAAAATTTTGAAAGAAAACTTCTCCTTCGAGTGGGCGGTAGCTTTTTTTACACTTTTACTGCCAATAATCACAGGACTTGTTAACAGTTTTCTCTAGATGGTTAAACCCTATAAATTGACCCCGATAGAATTTGTCCTCTCACCCGTGGAACACTTTGAAGACAATCTAGGTAAATTCATTAATGATGAAAATATTGCCGATGATAAAAGTCAGTTTAGTTCAAGATGCATCGCATCGTGTGGACAAACATAGAACTTATCGTGAGAGACCCATCACCGTCACAGATTCCCCTAAACAGAAAACATATCCTCAAGATTCTGCAGCAGTGCAATCAAAGGAGAAGGAATTGAATTCCATAGTGACATCAATTGGAAACCTATTGCCAGTGACCTATCGAGAACAGAGCAAAAGAGTATTAACATATCTCATGTTGGAAAGTGGTGGTGATGATCATCAAGTTCAAGTCAACAGCACTGGGAAAAGAATTATAATTCAGGGAAAAAGTTATAATCTACTTGATTTAATTTGCGATATGGTGACGAATCGTAAAGGACTTTTATCATTAGACAATAATCTATACACCTTTCTAAATGCATCAAACTTCCCCAAAAGTCTAATTGGCAATAAGAAAATGTTAAAGAAATTAAGAAAATGTAGTAGAGGTGTTAGTCCTCTAACAACACCAACAACACCATTTAAAAAAGAAGGAGAAGATTTTAATTCAATCTTGGAAAATACTAGCACTCCTAGTAGCAGCAGAAGCAATGATTTGATAACACCAGTGACGGCTAGACAAAAGCGAAGACATATTGATTCACCCTCCAGTGTACAAAAGGGGAGAGGACATTACATTACGTGTTTGCGTTCAAGATGGATGATGTTTTAAAACATGTCTATGAAAATATTGGTGAAGTGGGAAGTCTAAGTTCCCCCACAACGCTTTCTAAAGTTGCCTCTGACATAGATGGCAGCACATTAAAAATGCAAGAGTCTCTAGAAAATGAACCGAGTTAAACTCTGCATCGGAATCGCAGGCCTCGTGGCAAACAATATCGACAAACTAAGGCCTTTTTCCCTCTCCATATAATGCAAACTGATCTTTTAACTTTAGATGCGATTCAAGAGCGTCACAATACACCCTACAAATATATTCTATTGGCAATCAGTGTCTTTAGTCTCTATGCATATGCCATTCCATTGCGATCAAAGACAGGTGTTGAAGTTGCTCATGCTTTAGAAAGTATTCTGGAACAAGATTACTATAGAAAAATTCAATCGGATCGCGGTAGCGAATTAGTTAATGCTCGTGTGCAAAAGGTTCTACTGAAATATAATACAAAGCTATATCATGGTCACAGTCCGATAAAACCTGCATTGGCTGAACGATTGATAAGAACGATTCGTCTATTAGTTTCAAGATATTGCACGCTGAAAAATACTGCTGCTTTTATTCATGATTTAGATAAAATCATGCAAATATATAACCAACGACCACATCGATCCTTGTCCAATGTTAGCCCTCAGGAATTTCATTGCAGTGAAAATACATTTGATGCTTTTCTAAAGCAATATTCCAGTGAAAAAATGGCAACAACAAAAAATTTGAAGAAGAAATTCAATGTTGGCGATACTGTTCGAATTAATAGAAACCACCAATATTTTTGAAAAGGGAAATTATTTATGGAGCACTGAACTTTTTAAAGTGTCCAAAATCCTAGACACCACACGCACGACATATCGGCTGCGCGACACCAAAGATAATGAGATTCTCGGTGGTTTTTATGAATATGAGCTACAAAAAGTTAGAAACACTAGTGAAATTTATCAAATTGGAAAGATATTAAAGAGCCGTCCTTGCAGGGGCAAGAGACAGTTGCTTATTCGTTGGCTAGGATACAACTCTGATTTTGATCCTTGGGTTGCAGTTGAAGACATTAACAATGCCCAATGATTTATATGTGACATTCATGTCCAATGTTTCTGATCCTCTCTACAACGATTTGAATAGAACAAGTGATTTTTGTACTAAACTCTCCCCCACTATCAAATTCGACGGCGCGTATGAAGAGGCTCTTGTCGACTGTATTCTCAAAAATACATATGATATCCTGAGAAAAGATCGCAAACATGATATAAAAATTATACTCTATGATTGGCCGCCACCCCCAGGTGATCAAGAACAAATTCAAAAGATCAATTGGACGAACTATCCATATATTGAATTACCCTACGAAGAACTCACCTGTATGAATGATTTGTGTCGTTCTATCAATAAAAGAATTTCCACTCGTAAAAAAGGAGTCTTTCATTTCAACTATTCAAAGGAGGAGGGTAAGATCTACACTAGTTCACCCGTTGGCGATGAAAAGGTTATTCTCAATGATAATCTAAAAGATGTTCTTGGCTTTAAGATCAATATAATCAATGGTAAATGTGCTGGAAACACTAATTTTATTTTTGCTGACTACTCGCCTGCCTTCTCCACGGACACTTGTATATTTCTCTACGCTTCATTTGTTGAAACATCCAGAGTTGGCAATAGCAATGCCTCCCTCCTACGAGCTCTTGAACGAAAAACTAATCAAGAACATATTCACCACTACAATACAAAGCATCTTCAGTATATCCCCGTAAACACTTCCTATTTGGAACTCTGTCAGTTAACACTAAGAACTGAATTAGGTGATCCCCTAGCAATATCAAAAGGTTTGGCTGTGTTTACATGCCATTTTCGACCCATTCAGCAACAAGATGTCTAATAGAAAAGTGGCTTTCATTTGTCCTGATATTGACTGCTATGTTAATAATCTTGGCCCAAGACAACTGGGCATGGGAATGGACTATTACAAAGGTCTCTCATCAATGTCTGGCTATGGTCTTGGCAGTTGGTTTGCTAAGCTTTTTCGCTCTGCACTACCTCTGGCTAGAAAATATATTGTACCGGCTGCGACAGATTTTACATCCTCTACACTATACGATTGGGGCTCAAGGAAGGATTTTAAAAAAAGTGCTTCGGAAAATCTTAGGTCCAGTGTGCGAACTCTTGGCGAACAATTGAAATATCACCAAAATGGAAAAGATTTAAAAAGGTTGAGAAACAGTGCGCCACTCATCAGTCTCTACTCAGGTCAGAAACGAAGGACATCACCCCTGTCAAAGAAAAGAAGGAAAAAGACGACACATAGAGTAAACAGTAGAAAAAGAAGCCCCAGGAAGAGAATTGTTAGATCGAAACTAGATTTCTTTTCATAGATAGCAAATCTACCGCATAAGGATTCCCAACCTTCAATCAATTCGTCTTTAAATCTATTCAATGCAGAAAATGTTGATGTGAGCGTAAAACATGGATACTATGAACAATTTTATCCACAACAACCCCTCTCCGATAATATCCACTTTCAAATTTATTCCAATGAAGACTACTTTATGGACATGTCTTCGAAATTTATAGATTTACAAATGAAAGTCCTGAAATCCGACAATACATTGCCAATTCTTGCCGATGGTATATCTTATGAAAATTGTATATTACATAATTTATTTCGTCAAATCAATGTCTACATAAATGGCACCCTGGAGAGCACAAGCAACAATCTCTCAAATTATACAAGCTATATTCAAAATTATTCATGCTGATGACAGCCAAGTCATACAAGGAATTGAGAGGCACCTCCAATGGATATGAATATATTACTAATACTGATAGTACAGATGCACTTAAAAATGCTACAACTAGTTAATTACATTTAGTTGGAAAAATATATCATGAAATATTTAATATACCCCAATGGCTACCACCCAATATTAAAGTGGATATAAAATTGACGCTTGCTCCATCCAATTTCATTTTAACGAAAAGAACTTGCTGCCAATCCTGATGTAACTCTCTCCCTCAGCTCAGCAATACTACATGTACGCAAACAGCAAGTAATGAGTTCTGTTGCTTTGGCAGTGGAAAAACTGAAAGCCAGTGGAAATAAAATTAAACTACTTGTTCCTCATACAATCACCAATCAACGTCATATTGCCACAAGCTCACGCACCTTCACCGACTCATCCTTTATCAATGGCGAAATTCCGTCAAAATTAGTATTGGCATTTGTAAAAAGCGCTAGTGCAATAGGATTTTGGACTAGATGCCCACATAAATTTGAAATGTTTGGGCTTTCATATCTTGTCTGCAAAGTAAATGGAATCCCACTCTACAATCCATCTTTTGATAAATCCTATAGGACATTGTATGAGTTGACCATGCAAACCCTAGATCATGATTCACAACTATTTGAAAATGGTATAACCGAAGACATGTTTGCTAAAACACATGGTATCATTGTATTGGATTTGTCTGGCACCCAGGATATGAGTATAGTACGAACAGGGAGTGTGCGTTTAGAGTGTACATTTGCCGACCCATTAGCTAAGAGTATTGCACTAATTTTGCTAAATCAATTTGAAACCTATTGGGAAATCACTCCCGAAGGCAGTGTTCTACTAGACCTTGCACCATGAACACCAGTCAAATAGTCAATGTTTTTAATATGGACCATTACATGTCCAAATACAGATCCCATTGTCTGCCCTCGGACTTTCTTGGAAAAATTCAAAGTGCCAACAATATCCTAATTATTGTTAATAGCAGTCCGTCGACTGTGAATACCGGCAATTGGTTGTGCACCTTTCAAACAATAAAGACGATTGAATTTTTTGATCCTCTTGGCCTACCCTATACATTCTACACTCCACACATCAGCAATTATATTGTGAAGAGTGGGAAAACTATTATTCAAAATCGGAAGAGAGTGCAGGATCTGACGACTAAAAGCTGTGGTTTCTATTCGCTACTATATTTCGTGTTTAGATGTCACGGCTATACTTACAAGCAGTTTCTTAACATTTATGTAGACAATCCACGTCTGAAGGACTTTATGGTTGTATACATTTATAAATCTATACAACAATGTCTTTATTCTTCACTTAAGATTTCTTCTTTGATGTATAGGCAACTGCCGAGAACCACTAATGCTGGTAGATCATTTGAATTCACTATATATTGATCTTGATTGGCTGCAAAGTCAGGGACACATTTTCTACAGTACATTGTAACTTCACTCTTGTTGTATCTCTTTGTATTGTCAATGATAGTATTTACATTCATATTGTGAAATTCACGTGTTTCAATCTGTCTATTTGAAGCAATATCACATACAGTGTTTTCAAATGGTGAATCACATTTGGTAACTGCCAAATAAAAATCACTAGGTTTATAGTCATAATAGGCAGTGTCGTCACAACGATGAAGTAGAAACCAAATTGTCTTGTTACCCCAACAGTTGAATGGTAGACCTGATTCTTCCTCCCAAAATAATTTAAATCCACGACGATACCAATCTCGTATAAATAAACCAAAATCACGTTTGGGGTTCTTTACAATCATACCTGGGTAAGTATTCTCCCACTGATCACATGTGTCATAGTGGCAATTGGAGCATAGTTGCCCTCTAGGGTAAGAGTCACAACTCTGTGACGTTACGTCACAGAGTTACTCCTCTCCCATTCCCCTCTGAATTTATCGAACGAGGATCAGTTTATTTTTAGCTGTGAGAGAGTTGACAACGGAAACCAAAAAAAACATGGTCTATACTTGTCCACTATGCATGTAAAATCTTAGCAATTGGCCATCATGTGAGAATTGTACAATTATTGATGAATATAATAAAAAGTGCAAATTAATCCGTGTAAATTACATAGAGGATATGTAGTACAAATCAAAGGCTGTAATTTATGTCTTGAAGAGATTTTTGGCTCTTACCCTAGAGGGCAACTATGCTCCAATTGCCACTATGACAAATGTGATCAGTGGGAGAATACTTACCCAGGTGTCATTAGAAAGAACCCCAAACGTGATTTTAGTTTCTTTCTACGAGATTGGTATCGTCGTGGATTTAAATTATTTTGGGAGGAAGAATCAGGTTAGGTTAGGTTATAGTTAGGTTATGGACTCAAAGAGTCCTTGGTCACAGGTCTATTCACACACGGAAATACAAAATCTTTTACTGTATCGTGAAGTTCCACTGGTATGTGCCCGTCAATTTCAAAGAACCATCCATGTGGACCATTTTCCTCGACAGTTCGAATGTCGGGAATGTCACAAGGATTCTCAAGCCATTTATAATTGCCACATGGTAAACAGTAGTGAGAAATTGCCGAGGGGTATAATGAGTTAATGTCAAGAAAAACTGCATTAGACTTTACACCAGTGTCTTGTCCAGTTGGATCCGTTGCTAGAACGCGATCCCCGTGAAAAACATAACCACCCCACATCGATCTTTCTACAAAAAGGTGTTGATCCACATCGGTGATCAACCCTATTTGGCTCCCTACTAATATTTAGAATTAAGTCCCATCACCAAATGAGGAGTGGAAAAATAATAGCAAATGTCTAGTCCAAACTCTGAATAAATTTGAACTGTGTTTTTGCAGACAATATCCAAAAGAGTTAACACATCACTGGCCAAGTACATTCTACAATAATCCCAACCGTTTTTACAATTACCCTTAGCCCAAACCCTCTTGGCAAATTCATACTCTTCAGCAGTGCATTCACTATTGGTAACTGAATTATAGAATGCTTCAATTGGGGGTGGTTTCTCCTCATTTAACCGTGCGCCAGAGCAGTAATAGTCATATGCATATATGCCTTTACAGGTCAGTAAGTCATAAATTTCACTGTCTGGAATGCGCTGTTTAAGCAGAGGAAAACTATCAAAATTGTCACTTTTCTGCACCTGAATGAGTTAACTCAAAGCCTTGGGGAAGAAACTATAAGAATCTAAAAACCGGATTTTATTCCAGCATATATGTCCATTATCCACTGCCTGCCATTTCAACTCTAAAAGCACTAGCTTCTGAGCAGATTTCGGGATAATATTGTAGGTAAATGAGTTATTTACCCATGGACTATCTGCTCCCCCTCCCTCCCTGTGCATACGTGCCAAAGCCGGTAAAATAAATTTTAAATCATAATTTGAATTGTGTATGAAAACCGGTATAAAAAACTGCTGGCTTACATTCAGATTGCACGATTGGTGTGCTACCCCTCGAAAATTACTACCTCCTGACGATATTTCCTGCCACAAATGATTATGGTTCCTAGCTTTCCCTTTCCCCACTCTTTTCCTCCTAGTCCCTTTCCCCTTAGTCCCCTCTTCAAATTCCCCCTTACTAACCCAGCATATTGTCTGATTTTTAATAGCCAGGCGATCCTCTGCTGACAATAACATCGGGTAGTGAGTATTTCTCAAACGGGAAAAAGCTCCATTTGCAATGACAATTAGTTTAGTCAATGCCTTGATCATGCACTCATTCTCGTCCAATGTTTCGACTATTTCTTACAATTGCATTGTGTTAGAGCTGTCTCTTTGTGCATGGGCATAGGAAACCGCAATAGCTTGATGTTCTTTGATACGATTCGGAAATTGGCGGTCGTTCACATCCAGTAGCTTAGCTTCACAATCCAAACTTATTTTATCGCTTTGCATTAGAGTATTCTGAAAATTTTTAAATGTCAAGATGGCCCTGTCACCCGAAACTGTTTCCACCGATTGATATCCATGACGCCTGCAATGCTTCATGTGATTTTGTAACTTTAACTCAGTCCAAAATCTAGACAGGCATGTTGGGCAGTAGTATCGTGTCCCGTGTATTTTACCCTCCCCCAGGACTCTACTGATTTCTGTAATAGGATTGAAATGGCCAATTGAATTGGGTTCACTAGGCGGTGTATACAACAGTGTTTCACCGATTCAATCGACGGGGCCCTTACTGGGAAGATAACATCTTTTTTATTAGAACGTGCTCCATTTTAAAATTCTGTTTCGTATTGGAGCACAGTAACACCCATATTTAAATGGACTTTGGCCCGTTCAAAGATATCTATTGACCTGAGTGTTACTGGAAATCTTCCCGCTAATCAAGAGAAATCTACTGGGGGAAAATCAGACCCCTCTTTCCCATGCACGGCCCAGTATTCCAAATTTTTCTTTGTAGTGACATCTGCTAGAGGTTCGAAAGCTGATATGAGGAAAGCGTACATGAAACATTTTTGACCTGTTTCAAAACAGATTAGTTGAACGCCCTGACATCCTTCTAAATCGGGATTATGTTTTAAAACTGTACTCTTGTTCCTATGCTTCCCTCTTAAAATAAAAGCTTTTTTAAATTTACATATATTTACACTTAAATTTTCAATAAATGAAACCACAGATCCACTCCCATTCTCATTATCATTTTCGAGATGAGTGATAATATTGTCAATCCAGTGCATAAAGACTGTCTCATAATTATCCAATTGAGAGTGCAACACGAACATCTCGGTGCGTACATAGTGATCGCATACTTCACTATGACCCTCATTCAGATAAAATATTAAAAAAAAATTGAGGCCTTAATGGAGTCCCTAACCCCCCCCCCCCACAACTAAATCTGGTTTTCTAAAAGTGCACGAATTTTATCTACATGTTCATGAACGATATAAATGGGTTCGGTTATAAAATTCCCTTCCATAAGTGAATTAAACGGATCGCCAAAAGTTGCAGTATAAACGACTATTGTATTCAATATTGAATTTGTTTCTTGAAATTCTGGTAGTGACGTGAATTGTACATCATTACCGTCCCCCCTTGTATATTAGCTAAACCCTCCCCCTCTTGTATATTATCTTCACCACCCCCTCCACCACTTTGTTCAACAATAGGGCTGGTCTGTGGAGTAAAATCCATCGAAGCCATTTGATTTTCAATTAAATTTGATTGAATAGGGACTATATTCATTATATCAGTGGGGGAAGGGTTCTCATTTAACTCTTTGGTAAAAGTATCTAAAAATTGTATTGTATTCGGGCTTAGCCATGGTAAGTCGCCCGCTGAACTAACTGCATTGCCATATTCAAGTGTACTATCGTCTACATCTAAATAATTACTCGATAAATTGTCAATATGAGAAGGTATTTCGTCTAAGTTAACACTACCATCGCCATAACGTAAGAATTTACCATATCGATCGAGATCTTGTTGGTCCATAGCTGGTATTTCAGTGTCCTGATTGTCACGAAACTATATTTGTGGGTCAATGCGAACACATAGGACGTGACTTGTTTCTTCAGTTGGTGGGGGGGGGGGGACAGTGCATATGGAACCAATGTAGCCTATAAAGAAGATAGCTTATTTTCAAAGTGTCAGGAAATCGTATTTTTAAATTGAATTATTATTTTCATATCATTTAAAACATGTGTCTAAAAAAACACGCTTATTAGTAGCAATATCTTTGTGCACATAGCACCATTTGGTTAATTCACTGTTCCCCACTCTATATATCCTGAAAGTTCCAATTTAATAGCCACTCCATATGTATTAGTGATATAATATATTTACAATCTAAAACAAGACAAAGTAGATTTTGATTTAGTTCAAACAACCCCCAAAAATTTCATATTAATACTCTTTATCTGCTTTGGAAAAAAATGGGGTCTTTACTTGGTAGTCTAATTCATTCAGATCATCTCCTGAAAATAGCTTATTTTCTATGTGTATAAACCAACCTCCTTTGACCTTACATCCGTTAATGCAAGTCTGTTATTTTCAAGATTTTCCAGAGCATACCATAAAATTGAGACCGTTAAGTCTCGCATCTCTTATCAAAGCCATTATAACGCAACTTGACATCCATATTATTTCGAAGTCTAACGGTACAATCTCTATCCTTCAAATCAACTTGAGAGAAAAATCATTAGCGGAAATAAAATTTAAGAACATACATTACGATTGTAGCTTGCATGTTGAGGGTTGAAGGAGGTTCATTCTCACCTTGCATAGAGGGCACTGGTCCTGTAGGCCCCGGCAATGCTTGTATAGGTGGGTTGGACGGACCAGCAACGTCACAGCCATGTATATGCGGGGTACGGTGAGTTGAAGGTCTTGGCCAAAGGCCATACTGAACAACTGATGCCCTCACAGGGGTTTTATCTTGGACCCTAGCCCTCTTTTCAGGAGGAGGGTATTGCTTAAAATTGTGCTTAAAAAGAAGAGAAAATTTAGTATAAAATGACGACCCCCTTTTACAGAAGAAAAATTAGTACCCCCTTCTACAGAAGAAAAACATAATTTATTGGAAGGCATAATTTTGTCTAGAAAGCATCTGTCATTGCCCAAAGAAGTTCCTTTCGCTTTTAAATAAGTCCCCCCATTTTCAAGAAAGCAAAAGTAAAATTTGCGAGAAATACACCGCGACAGTCAGTAGCTCTATGGTAGAAATGCTCCTATTTTTACCATTTAGAAAAAAATTTAAATACACTCCATGCAGGAAATAAACCCGTCAAAAAGTAGTCATGTGTTAGAAATAACTGTTCCAATTTTTACCATTTAGAAAAAATTAAATACATGCCTAGAGATGCAACGCATTTAAAGCAAAATGAGCTGTATTTTAAAGCTTAAAAACTATCATTATTCCTCTAGGGTCAAAAGATATATCAATTTAGATCATTTAAACCCGCGCTTCAATAAACCTTCTCATGGCAGGTATGTATCTTTTTCTTAACCCCCTCTCCCCCCATATAAACACTGAGTACTCAAAATGGAAGCAATTAATTTTAGTATATGAAAATATTTATCATAAGCAACACCTACCCCTCTTGCAATTCATAAGATTTACTTTAGAAAAATATGTTGCTAATTTGACCGAAAAAAACATCTATTTTTGTGAAACCATTGCTATGCTTAAGCGCAAATTTATAAGATTTAGCAGGCCGGATGTGCATTTGAGGGGGTGCGATAATTAAAATTTTAACCTGTTTACTGAGCTGATTAAGCCACCTTTGTTTTTTGTTAATTTCCTAACCTGAGACGCGCGAAGGTTGTTTACGAAATCACCCCTTTTGAGATATATTCACTAAAAGCTTTGTCTGTATCGCAAAGTACGCCGATTCTATTTTGATGGTTTTAAATGCATGTGAAAATAGCACTTTTGAGTAATAACTTCAATTGAAAGACTTAATTGTTGACGAATGTTGGGAGGGGGATGAGGGAGGAGGAGTTTACGTAGTGGAAAAAAGAGTATATTTGAAACATAGTATAAAGATTTTTTGTGGAGGGGGGGGGGGGTATACCATAAAATTGAAAATATTGGGGGGGGGGGGGTTGGAGGACTACAAAAATGATTTTATTTGGTTAAAAAGAAAATTTACTAAACAGGACTCACATTATATATTTGTGCAGCTAAAACTTCTAAGTCCACAGTATTCGATGTTTGTTCCATTGTGTCGGATCACGATATGTTATTTTTAACCTCTAAGCACGTTCATTATAAACAAAATCTCAAGGCTGAATTGTGATGTAAGGAAAACCTTACGTAAGTCCATTGACCTAGAAATAGGTGTCAATGATCATGTCCCGTTAGACACGCTCTTATCTGACAATGATGTAAACTTCTGGCTGTATCCATTAGGCTTAGAAAGATCAAACAAGTTGACCAACAAAGAGAACAGAACTATGAAACAACATTAAATCATATAACCATTAAATATTATAAGCATCAAACCATATAACCATCAACAAACAGAACTAAGAAACAACACCAAATCATATAACCATCAAACAATATATCCATCAACCCATATAACCATCAACAAACAGAACAGAACTAAGAAACAACATCAAATCATATAACCATCAAACAATATAACCATCAAACCATATAACCATAAAATGTAACCATCAAAATCTTATCTGGCAATGTTATAAACCCCCGTCTGTATTCTAAGTCTCTGATTGGCCTAGAAAGAGACACGTGATCTTGTACCGTTAGACTCAATTATAGATGGCAGCTGTGGGGTCCCGTCGTGTGTAAACAAGGGTTCCTACTTATATGCCCCCAGGGCATAACTTAAAACCCTTGCCCTGATGGATGTAGGGGGTATATCATCCTCAAAGACATAATATCCAGAAGTTTCAACTACGTTGAAAAACATGGCGCTCTAAAAATTTTGATTGGATGTGTTTGGGGAAATGGTGGGCTCGAGAGGGGGGTTAGCTGCTCCCCAATAAGTTTCGACTAGCCTATTAAAAAGGGCACTAGGACTAGACCTTTCAATTTGCAATTGAATGAGCCCTTTTTGAAGTTTCTATGACAACAATTTCTACAAAAAACCCTATATGCCCCCAGGGCATAACTTACAACCATTGTCTTGAAGGCTGTGGGGGAAGGGGCGTCATCCTCAAAGACTTAAATTCCAAAACTTTCAACTAAGTTGAACAAAATGGCTGTCTCAAAATTTTGATTGGATGTGTTTGGGGAAATAGTGGGCGTGAGAGGGGGGTTAGCTGGCCTCCAGTCACTTTTGACTATTAAAAAGAGCACTAGCCCTTTCAATTTCCAATCAAATGAGTCCTCATTGAAGTTTCTACGAAGACGCTTTCTATAAAAACCTTATTTGCTCCCAGGGCATAATTTACAACCCTTGCCCTGAGGGGTTTAGGGGTTTGCCATCCTCAAAGACATAATTTCCAGAACTTTTAACTACGTTCAACAAAATGGATACCTCAAATTTTGATTGCATGTGTTTGGGGAAGTGGAGGGCGTAAGAGGGAGGTTAGTTGCCCTCCAATTACTTTCAACTACTAAAAAGGGCACTAGCCGTTTCAGTTTCCAGTCGAGTGAGCCCTTTTTTGAAAATTTTACGACAACGTTTTCTATAAAAACCTTATATGCCCCCAGGGCATAACTTTCAACCCTTGCCCTGAAGGCTCTTGGGGGAGTGTCATTCGCAAAGACATAATTTCCGGACCTCTCAACTACGTTGAACAAAATGTCTATCTGAAAATTTTGATTGGATGTGTTTGGGAAAATGGTGGGCGTGAAAGGGGGGTTAGTTGCCCTCCAATCACTTTCGACTATTAAAAAGGCCACTAGCCCTTTGAATTTCCAATCGAATGAGCCCTTTTTGAAGTTTTTACGACAATCACTTTCTATAAAAACCTTATATGCCCCCAGGGCATAACTTACAACCCTTGCCCTGAGGGCTGTTGGGGAGTGTCCTCCTCAAAAACATAATTTCTATTAGGAAATCAACTACGTTGAACAAAATGGCTATTCCAAAATTTTGATTGGATGTGTTTTGGGAAATGGTGAACTGGGAAGGGGTGTTAGTTGCCTTCCAATCACTTTCGACTATGAAAAAGGGCATTAACAATTGCACTTTCCAATTGAATGAGCCCTTTTCGAAGTTTCTGCTACAACTTCTTCTATACGAAGTGCCGTGGTCAAAACCAAAAAAAAATAATACATTGTGCCAACAGCGTTCTTTACTTAGGTAGCGCTATCGCACTCCCTATGATAAAGGTACTACCAGATGCCGTGATGGGCAACCATCACTACCGACCAGATGATCGTCCAGGAACCATACCGACGATTATGTAAAACACCGGTTATCGAAAGCCAACTACACAATAAATTGCTTCGTTGCATAGAACGAAAAAATATAGTTAAATATTGTATAACGACGTATAGCAAAACAAAGCTTAACGTTGAGCCTATAGGCTGAATGTTATACTTCAATGTAGAACCACTTACCTGAGGTGAAAGATCAGAGACAATACCCTAGTGCTATCTAAGTAAACAACCATATGAAGTTTGGAAGGAGTAACTGTAGAAACTTTGGAGGGGGATTGTTTAATTAAGATTGAAAGTTCTAATACCCTTGTAAAAGTGGATAGTGAACGGAGGGCAGCTAAGCCGCTCCCATTCCCTTTTTCTGCTACCCAGACACCCGTAGCCCCCCCCCCACCGAAGACATCCGATTAAAATTAAAATGCAGTCTATTTGTTCAAAATAATTCACAGTTCCAATAAAGATATCAACAAGGATGGTATGACCTCTTGAACTCCCCCCCCCCTCCGGCAAGAGCCGTAAATAATGCAAATTGTCCATTGTTTACATACAGGTTTTATAATTGAAAAAGAAGAGTTGTTTCATGTTGGGTCTGTGATTGGCTCGAAACCTTCTTTTATTGTTCTCTGGAGCAGAAGGATCAAACGATTTGTCGCGGAGGGGCAGGATGTCTAGGGGGCTCGGAAATAGCCAAACAATTTCTGTCCCTGATCAGTTTGTGAGAAGGGACTAATATACAACAACAAAATTATTTTGGGACAAGCCTCACCCCCTCACCCCACCCACCCCCTCACCCCCAAAAAAGAGGAGGGGGTCCAAAGAAGTTATTTTCCCGATTAGCTCGAAATTTGCACCTTTAAGTCGTAAGGCTAAGGAAATTCCGACACAGAAGAAAAATGGAAAAATAATTGTTTTTATCAAAATAATTATTTTTCTCCGGTCACCTCGTATAGAAGTGTTGGTCACAGAAACTTCGCAGGGAGCTCATTCAATCGGAAATTGAAACTTCTTCTCCCCTTTTTATGTCCAAAATGATTGGAGGAGAGTCAGCCACCCTGAAAACGCAAAATTGACGCAGTAAAACACGATTGGGTGCAGAAAGGTCCTAAAGTACCCTGCAGAAAAAAAAAGATTAGTTCATAAGGCTCTCAATTGTTTTTTACGAGCGATGAAATCAGTAAATTTTAGCAAGCCAATTTTAAGTCTCAAAACCTCAATAAAGATCAGTTTTCAGTAATGTGCTAGTTTTCCTGAGATATAAAAAATTAGCGAAATGCTATGAATTAGTTTATTTGAACCAATATTGCAGATATATGTTGCATAAACTGTGAAGCAATAACTATTGTTCGTCTTAAGTCTTATGTTCGTTCTTTACTTCTATCATTTTTCTTCTTTTTTTATTAATTTTGTTCGATTCTAGGTTTTTAAATGTAACACAATAAACCTAACATACAGATTTTTTTTGCAAAGCGGTGAAATTAAAGAAGTTATATGACTTTTGTTAAAACAGGGCATTATACCTGTATATATTTATAGGTTTTACATTACACCCTTCTTAAACGTTTCCGATAAAATCTGGAATTTTGTCCAACAAAGAGTCCAAGTGGCATATTAAAAAGAGTGAATGTAAATTCTGGCTACTGGTTTTCGACAATATAGATTTTATGGTAGGCTACCCTTTACATAATTTCCAGCACATCTACTCCAGAAATTGCACTAAAAATTTCATTTTTGGTGCCATATGTCACTTCATGATGACGCTGGCAAAATAAATTTAGAAAAGCACTTAGATAGAAAAAAAACAACATTTAAATGAGACCTTAAAAAGCTATCTATGATGTTGCAGCAGCCTGGTAGTACTGTTCGTCAGTTGACGATTTACGACAAATATTAAGGGGTCTGGTTGAAGGAGTATACAAGAAGGGGGACTGTAAACGTTAGATTTACGATTTTTAACTACGGATATTATAATTGTATCCTTTTCACTCACCCCAGCCTTTCCATTCCAGAATTGTCCCCAAACATACACTTTTTGGGTATCATATGGCACTTTGTGATGACGTTATCAAGTCGAGTTTGTAAAACGAAATTAGACATAAAAATTACCTTTCAAATGAGCCTTTAAACAGACAATACTCTAACAGCCCAACACCAAAAACATCTGAACACTATGATGTTTCAATGCCCCGCTGCTGGCTAAGAAAAAAGGGAGACGCATCAGTGCTACCCGTGCATAAAATTGTATTTCTTGTTTCTCAAGGTGGGGGGGGGGAGAGGGGCTGTAATTTTCATGCAGGCAGTTTTAAACGATGAAGATTTCAATGGTGTACTTTTCATTTCGATCCGACGCCATTTTCGAGGGGTTTCAGGCCCTTTTACAGAAATTTTGTCAACTTGTTTGAAAAATAAAACTTTATTATCAAGATTAATCGAAATAATAGTTACCATTCCTGAATCAGCTACACATGGCGACTTTTTCTGTCTATGGGCTGCGATTTGCTCTTCACTAGACTATCACTCCAGCCATGATTTCAAGTGCTTTATCGTCTTCAGATAGGAATCTGGATGATCGAAAAATAGTTATTTTACATTTTTTGACAGACGGAAGAGATCAGTCATAACCTTATAAGATAAGAAAACACAAACTGAATCATTTGTCATGGGTAAGAATGGCCACATATGAATGTAACTGCTATTGATTTGGTGTGAAAACCCTTTCTTTATACGGAAGCGGTTAGGTTTCGAAAAGATACTGTGCATGGTGTTAATAGCATCCTGTCCTTTGGTTGTTAACTGAGAACGCCGATCTCTTAGGGGTTGCAGCCTTGGTTTGTGCTATTTATATTAATAATGTGCTATTTAATTGGTTTGTGCTTTTTTCTTCCTTTATTCATTCTTTTCATCAAGGACTACTATATCTACTACTAACGAATCGCTACAGCACCAAGTTGCCCGAGGCCGAGACAGCTGTGCCCACCCCTCTTCGATCCCAACGTATCCAAAGCTAATTTACTATTTAACCCCTCCCATGAAGTTCCAATTTTTCCTTAAATCCTTTCTTATGTCTTCCTCCTACACCATTCGGGACTGACCTGCTCTTCAAAGGTCCCAGAAGGATGGTCAAAAAGCATAATCCCTGACAGTCATTCATCTTTCATCAGTAAAACATGACCTAGCCATCTTTATCTTTCAGTCATTATAGCCCTTCGAGTTGTGATCAAACCACATTTTTTATATAGTATAGCCGGTACTTGTGTATTAAGCCGACCACACTGTTGTTCTTGATCTGTTTAAAACCAGCTTCTCTGTTTGCATTCAGAGATAATGAGCTTAGCCTGTGTGAGATAAACTACAATGCAGGTATATTTTAATTAAATATTCAACATGTAGAGGTAGTTAGGTATTTGAAGTAATGCGTTCTGGACGGCCTGCTTTCCATCACTTTCTGTTGTAGTTTCCAGAGTTTTGTTACTAAAATATTATATTTTCATCATATTTTGGTATAATTCATTGTGATTAACCTAATTTCACTTCTTGAGTGTGGTCGGTATAATACATAAGTATAGCCTACTGTTTGATAAACGGTCAGTCAAATAAGTGCATAAAACTGTTGTTAGACAATTCCTCTGGAAAACATTTAGCAAATATTCCTCGGCCTTTCGAGGGATGGGACAGTTTTAAATGAATAGATTTAATGGTAAAAAACTAAACCCCCTTTGAATATGATAATGGGTAATTATATATTCATTAAAAATTAAGATGACTTGGTTTCAAACACTTTTAAGAAAAACTGACCCACTTGACCAGTTTCGCTTTAACATTTGCTTATTATGAAATTGAAATATCTTATTATCTTGATTTTTCCTAGAGGGGTAATCATCCTCTACTTAAAGCAGACTTTTCAGAGTGGAGGTGTATCAGAGGCATTATATAGGGAAGGTTATTTGAAAACCAAGTGGCACAAATTGTTGGCATTTTGTTTGCGCCAGGTACTATACAGTATCGCTTTACGAAGGATTTTGTGGTATTTTATTTCCATTTATGTACCGTGTTTTGTTTTCTTAAAATACAGTTTTCTTTTTTTTAGTTTTATATTTTGTTTTTAATGGTGGAAAAACATTTGCTCCAATTATATTCCTACTATTTTTAAATAAATTTTAGGAATAAAGCAACAAAAATCCCCGTTTCTTTAAATGAAAATGACTTTTCTTCTCATTACTTTCCATAGAGCATAAATTTTGTTCTAAAAATTTTGAGATTTTGAGTATCGGTGATAAAAATTGGGGGGGGGTAACTGATCCATCCTATCTTTTGGATCTACAATTATGGGGATTTCCCTTTGGACTTCGAAAATATTTACGGAGATAAAAAAAAAAAAAAAACTGTCCTACAGCATTGGTATGTCGACACCGTCCTGACAGCAGAACAGCTGACAGCGTTACCAAAACTGCTGACAGCAAAACCTCAAGAAATAGGATATCTTTTTTAAGGATCTAATTTTACTTCTTTTTTTCGTGACGGAATATGACACAAGTTTCGTCTAGAACAAAGCAAAAACATGAGCAAGTTTCGTCTCAACATAAATCTTTTTCCATAAGATGTGGGGGAAAGAAGGCACGACCTATTTTATTTATGCCGCAAAATATTTTTTTTTATTCAAAATATTTTTAATAATGACAGGTCAGTAGTTGGTAGAAATGAATCGTTTTGGTTGACTGGTAAGATTAAGCAACTGATAAGCAAACAAAAATAAAAACTTAGTAAATGTTATAGCTGGTACTACTAAACTAAAGTATAGTAAATATTAAAAAATATATTTCTTTAATTTCCTTTGCTGTAGAACTGCATTTTTCCCTAGAAACTACGAAATTAGCACCCATAGAAGACTTTGCAATTCCAAAAGTTCTTGGAAATTACGGTTGAGCAGCCCAAGATAAAAAAAGAAAATACAAATGTACACTGACGCTTAAATTGTTCAGACTTGAGTTATAAAATTCAAATTCTACAGCTTTATCATCTTTCAAACAAAAATAAATACAGCCAGACATGCAAGTTGTCTTTCCCCCCCCCGGCCCCCCCCCCTCCAATGTGGAAAAAGACTAAAGGAACGGGTAAACTATTCGAAAAGCATAGGCTGTTCTAGAGAAAATTGGATACTTATGCATTATATATAACACACCGCTATACACGAGTCAGGTTTAGTTAATGCTAATGAAATAAAATAAAATAGGATGAATAAATAATAATTTAGAACAAATTTGGGCTATATATTTGCTGGGGGGGGGGGGGGGAAACGCAAAACATTTATAAAATACGAAACCAACCCTCGCCTAGGTACCTCCCCCCCGAAACCCCAAAAAACAATAGTTTAAATATTGTAAACGCAATAAGCGATCACGCTTTGCTATCCACTTATCTAGCAAATATCCGTTTGTCTGGTTTCCAGTCTGATTTCCTTGTACAGTCTATAGCGCTATGTTATTTATAATGCTTAAATACCGAAAATTGCAATCATCGTTATTATCTTTAGGGGGAGAGGAAGTGGCCAGACCTAAGGCTGCAGCCGAGGCCGGAGCATGTGTACACTCCTGTATAACCCTCTTCTAATTGTGAACGGCATCATAAACTAATCCTTCTTTATCTGGGAAATACTAATCGTGCAATATTCTCGGAAAATTGGATTCCGTTCTTTCAAAAAGCGCAATTTTAAACAACTTCTCTTCGCTCGCCTAAAAATACACTGGAGGCTTGACCCCCCCCCCCCAAAAAAAAAGCTTTTCGGATAAACTATGGAAATATTCATTTCAACTCAAATCCTCAGTCTTCCATGAAATAGTATTGGAATAGATTAGTCCCAGTTTCAATGTAGGCAAAGGTTGTGAATACATCTCGTAAGCGCATGATTACTGAGAGCCAGGCGCTTCATTTAGTTCAGGGGGAATCACCCCTAGTCTTTTTTTGCCCCCTGGATTTTGGAAATACCTCTTATTTTGGGTGAAAAGCGTCTTTTTTTTGGTATTTTCATTAAAAAAATCGAAAAAATCGAATTAGATTTTTTTAAATTAACTGTATAGCTGCTTGTGAGTATATCAAAAACCAATTAATGGCGAGAGTAAATTGTTTATTTTTATACGTAATTAATTTAAAAGAAAATCGAAAATAGAAGTTTTCCAGGTAAAACTGAATAGCTATATTTATATACCATTGAAAAATTATTAATTGTCAAGACTTTCAGGAATTAAAATCATATTAAGCAATCACTCTCCTTTCATTATTTTTTCCAGTAATCTTGGTTATTATGGCGACTTTTTTGTCGATCTTTAGACAAATAAACGCCATACTATTCAAATTATATGTTGTTTTCAATTAAACGCAAATGACATCCACACCATTTTGAAGGTTTTAAGGGTAGGGCTGCTTTCATTTGTAAACCCTGTCTAGCCTTGTATTATCATTATTATTTTTTTGTATGTTTTCAATGAAGTTATGAAAAATAATATATGCACTGCTCGAAACAAAAATTGTCTTCAGTTAATTCTAAACGACACTATATGGTCCATAAAAGGTTCAAGGGGAAGTAGCCCTACTCCTGTTTATGGTAATTTCTGTTTATTTTTAAGTTTGATCCGGTTATTCGTTTTAATTTTAGTTTGTTTTTAGGACTTGTTTATTCGTCTATAACAATATCTTTTATCTTTATTTATGATGTGATTATTAGTAGTGATCTATATAAAGGTTTCAGGGGGGCTTGTATGATATGGACAAACACTCTATATTTTGGACCTATAAAGCAACCGAACACGTTATACTTTGCAACTAGATATTCAGGGACGAGATTGTATAACGCGAACAAACAGGTTTCTGTGTCAAACCCATTATCTGGACCAATCAGAGAGAACAGATACGGAGGGTACTCCATATATGGTAACTTGATTAGCACAGCAATCGGATTTAATATAATGAGTGATTTTCATTGTAGTTCATATTAGTAAGTGAATTGAATTCAGTGAGAGAACAGTTTTTTATTCTCTATTATTTGACACGATATTAGCAAAGAAAATGAGTGGTATGTTTACACTATTGGAGCTTGATGGTGGACTAGGTAGCAGCAATGATACAAAGGCGAGAGTACCAAACGTGGCAGTGGAAATTACACGAGGATATAGACTAAGCCTTGAATAGGACGATATGTATGCAAGATATGTGATATCATTGAGCAAATTAAAATTGAAGGAGCAGTTTTGCTTTGCAGCAAAACTGAATATTGTGCATATAAATAGACTTCAAGCTGCTTTAGATACACTGGTGAAATATATCGAGCACAATAAATTGTATCGGTGATTATTATTGTTGTAATTATATTCAATAAAATTGTTTCTAAATCGAAGATAATTTTTCTATAGTAGGTTAGCGTATATTTTTAAAGAAGAATAAGAATCCTGGTTAGTCTGAAGTTGGTCGTGAGAGTGTTAGGACTCTAAAAAAATGAATAGCTTTGAGAAAGAGAAAATCATAGAGAATCTTGTGTTTATGGAAAAACGTTTGATTCTAGATGATCGTTTTCTGGAGTTATCTGTTCGAAGGAAGATATTTTCTCAGGGAATGCTTATCGATATAATGAAAGCTGATTCTCCGTCTTTAGACTATTGCATGAAGCTTTTATGTCGTGGTCCAAAGGCATTTACACAATTTATTGAAATATTAATCATGACAAGACAAAATGATATTGTGGATTTGCTTTTAAACACACTAGCTTAAAAATTTAAGACTATGATTTTTTCACGAAAAAGATGTTGTTCAAAGATATTTTACTCCTCTCTCTCTCTCTCCCACTTAATTTGTTGATAGTAGCTCAGTTTCATTTTGGCGGTGAGAGTGTCAACACATGAAAGAATGTTCCATACATGTCCACTATGCATGTATACACTGGGCAGCTGATCATCATGTGAGAATTGTATAATGATTGATGAGTATGATGAAAAGTGCAGATTATGCAACCCGTGTAAATTGCAAAGAGGATATGCCATACAAATTAAAGGTTGTAATTCCTGTCTTGAAGAGGTGTGTGACACTCACCCTAGAGGACACCTATGCTCTAATTGCCACTATGATAAATGTAATCAGTGGGAGAATACATATCCTGGTATGATTTGAAAGAATCCTAAACGTGATTTTAGTTTATTTCTAAGAAACTGGTATCGTCGTGGCCTTAGATTGTTTTGGTGGGAGGAGCCAGGTCTACGATTCAACTGTTGGAATAACAAAAGAATTTCGTTTCTACGTCATCATTGTGAAGACAATGGCTACTATCATTTTAAGCCTACTGATTTTTATTTGGCTGTTACAGAATGTGATTCACTACTTGAGGACACTGTATGTGACATTGCTTCAAATAGGCAAATTGAAACACGCGAATTTTACAAAATGAATGAAAATAGTAGCATTGACTATACAAAGAGATATGATAAGAGTGAAGTTACATTATACTGTAGAAAATGTGAAACTGACATTGCAGCACATCATGATCAGTATACAGTGAATTCAGATGACCTATCCGCATTAGTTGTCCTCGACAAATACCTATACCTAGTAGAAAAAGAAATCTAAAGATTAGAAAAGTCGTTTTTTATCATGTATACACATTATTTTTCATTAATAAATAATTTTACATACACATTTAAAACATTTTATTCGTAGGGCCCTAAAATCAATATTAAACACACTTGAAAGTATATTTTCCACTAATCTAAGTATCATATTGAATAAATTCTATATCAGCATCCTTTGTCGGATATGTTGGATAACATTGTCAAAATCTATGTATTAGAGTGAATAAATTCTTTATCAACTTCCTTTGTCTGATACATCAGATAACATTCACAAAATCTAAGTATCAGAGTGAATAAATTCTTTTTCAACTTCTTTCGTGGGATACATCAAATAACATTCACGAAATCTAAGTATCAGAGTGAATAAATTCTTTATCAAAGTCTTTTGACAGATACGTTTGATAACACTACCCAAATCTAAGTATCGAAGTGAATAAATTCTTTATCAACTTATTTTGTCAGGTACATCAGATAACATTCACGAAATCTAGGTATCAGAGGGAATAAATTCTTTATCAACTTCTTTCGTCGGATACATCAGCTAACATTCACGAAATCTAAGTATCAGCGTGAATAAATTTTTTATCATCGTACTTTGTCAGATATGTCTGATAAAATTGAGAAAATATAAGCATCAGAGTGAATAAATTCTTTATCAATGTCTTTTGACAGATACTTTTGATAACACCGACAAAATTTAAGTATCAGCGTGAACAAATTTTTAATTAACATTCTTTATCGATATTTTTGGTCGAATACGTTGGATAACATTGTCAAAATCTAGGTATCAGATTGAATAAATTCTTTATCAACTTCTTTTGTTGGATACATCGGATAACATTCACAAAATCTAAGTATCAGAGCGAATAAATCCATTATCATCATCATTTGTCAGACACGCCTGATAAAATCGAGAAAAACCAAGTATCAGAGTGAATAAATTCGTTATCAATGTCTTTTGAAAGATACGTTTAATAACATTGAGAAAATACAAGTATTAGAGTGAATCAATTCTTTATTAACATTTTTTATCGACATCATTTGTCGGATACATCGGATAACACTGACAAAATCTATATATTATAATGAATAGATTCTTTATGAATATCCTTTGTCGGATACGTCGAATAAAATTGACAAAATCTAAGTATCAGAGCGAACAAATTCTTTATCAACATCCTAGGCTGGATACGTCGGATAACATTACCAAAATCTAACTATCAGAGTGATTAAATTCTGTATCAACATCTATTGTCAGATTAATAGGATAGGATTGACAAAATATGAGTATCAGAGTGAATAAATTTTTTCTATCAGCATCTTTGTCAGATATATCGGATAAAATTTACAAAATCTAAGTATCAAGTTGAATAAATTCTTTATCAACATCTTTTGTCGGGTACGTCGCATAACATTGTCAAAATCTAAGTACCAGAGTGAATGAATTCTTTGTCAACTTCTTTTGTCTGTTACATCAGATAACATTCACAAAATCTAAGTATCAGAGTGAATAAACTCAATATCAAAATCCTATGCCAGACACGTAGGTTAACATTATCAAAACCTAAGTGTCGGAGTGATGAAATTCTGTATCAACATCTATTGTCAGATACATGGTATAACATTGATAAAATCTAACTATCAATGTAAATAAATTTTTTCTATCAACATCTTTGTCAGATACATTGGATAAAATTAACTAAATTTAAGCATCAGAGTGAATAAATTCTTTATCAATGTCTTTTGACAGATATGTTTGATAAAACTGATAAAATTTAAGCATCAAAGTGAACGAACTCTTTATTAACATTCTTTATCGATATCATTTGTCGGATATGTCGGATAACATTGACAAAATCTATATATTAGAATGAATAAATCCCTCATCATCATCCTTTGTCGGATACGTTGGATAAAATTTAGAAATTCTACGTATCAGGGTGAATAAATTCTTTGTAAATGTCTTTTGACAGATACGTTTGATAACGCTAACCAAATCTAAGTATCATAGTGAATAAATTCTCTATCAACTTCCTTTGTCGGATAAATCAGATAACAGTCACGAAATTTAAGTATCAGAGTGAACAAATTCTTTATCATCGTACTTTTTCAGACATGCATGATAAAACTGAGAAAATCTAAGCATCAGCGTGAATAAATTCTGTACCAATGTCTTGTGACATATACTTCTGGTAACACTTAGGTTAACTTAGGTTCAGTTAGAGTGGTGGGCCACTCTAAGAGAACCTAAATTAACCTAACTTTTTGCATGTCTCTCTTAGATTTTGTCAATTTTATCCGATGTATCTGACAAAAGATGATGGTAAAAAAATTAAATACTTACATTTTTTCAATTTTATCTGGATAACCGATGTATCCGGCATATGATGATGATAAAGAATTTATTCGCTCTGATACTTAGATTTTGTCAATTTTATCCGACATATCAGACAAAAGATGTTGATAAAGAATTTATTCATTTTGATACTTATATTTTCTCAGTGTTATCCTAAGTGTCCGTCAATAGATGTGGATAAAGAATTTAATCACTCTGATACTTAGATTTTAGCAATGTTATCCAATGTATCCCACAAAGGATGTTGATGAAGATTTTATTCAATATGATGCTTATATTTTATAAATTTTATCCGATGTATTTGACAAATAAGATGATGATAAAATTTATTCACGCTGATACTTAGATTGAGTCGTAGTTGAGTCGTACTACGAATCAATTTGAGTCGTAGGCCTGGCTCCTCCTCCCAAAAGAATCTAAAGGCATGACGATACCAGTCTCTTAGCAATAAACTAAAATCACGTTTAGGATCCTTTCCAAGCACACCAGGATATGTATTCTCCCACTGATTACATTTATCATAGTGGCAATTAGAGCATAGGTGTCCTCTAGGGTGAGAGTCACATACCTCTTCAAGACAGGAATTACGACCTTTAATTTGTACGGCATATCCTCTATGCAATTTACATGGGTTTCATAATCTGCACTTTTCATCATACTCATCAATCATTGTACAATTCTCACATGATGACCAGCTGCCAGTGTATACATGCATAGTGGACATGTATGGAACATGTTTTCATATGTTGACACTCTGACCGCCAAAATGAAACTAAGCTACTATCAACAAATTGATTGGAAGACAGAGAGAGAGGATTAAATTTTCTTTGAACAACATCTTTCTCGTGAAATAATAATAGTCTTAAATTTCTTAGCTAGTGTGTTTAAAAGCAAATCCACAGTATCATTTTGTCTTGTCGTGATTAATATATCAATAAATTTTGTAAATGCCTTTTGACCACGACGTAAAAGCTTTCTGCAATAATGTAATGACGGAGAATCAGTTTTCATTATATCGAGAAGCATTCCCTGAGAAAATATCTTCCTTTGAACAGATAACTCCAGAAAATCATCATCTAGAATCAAACGTTTTTCCTTAAACACAAGATTCCCTATGATTTTTTCTTTCTCAAATCCATCCATTTTTGGAGTCCTAACACTCTCACAACCAACTTCAGACTAGCCAGGATTCTTTTTCTACTTTAAAATATACGCTAACCTACTATAGAAAAATTATCTTCGATTTAGAAACAATTTTTTGAATATAGTTACAACAATAATAATCGCTGATACAATTTATTTTCCTCGATATATTTCACCGTGTATCTAAAGCAGCTTGAAGTTTATTTATATGCAAAATCTTCAGTTTTGCTGCAAATCATATTTGCTCCTCCAATTTAAATTTGCTCAATGATATCACATATCTTGCTTACATATCGTCCCATTCAAGGCTTAGTCTACATCCTCGTGTAATTTCCACTCCCACGTTTGGTACTCTCGCCTTTGTATCATTGCTGCCACCTGCTCCACCATCAAGCTCCAATAGTGTAAACATACCACTCATTTTCTTTGCTAATATCGTGTCAAATAATAGAGTATAAAAAACTGTTCTCTCTATGAATTCAATTCTCTTACTAATATGAACTATAATGAAAATCACGCCTTATATTGAATCCGATTGCTAAGCTAATCAAGTTACCATATATGGAGTACCCTCTGTTCCCGTTCTCTCTGATTGGTCCATAAAATGGGTGTTGACACAGAAACCTGTTTGCTCGCCTTATACAATCTTGTCCCTGAATATCTAGTTCCAAAATATAAGGTGTTTAGTTGCTCTATAGGTCTATAATATAGAGTGTTTGTCCAATCCCCCAGAAACCTTTATATAGATCACTACTATTATTCATTTTAATTTTTGTTTCATTTTAATCATTTTAATTCAATGATTTAGGAATGGTAATTATCTTCCAAGATGTAATGATTTTGGTTGACTCTAGGATAAGGATTTGAGAGAAAAATTTTCAGAAACAGTTGAATATGAAACTAGAGTGTCTAAATTTGACAATGTCGAAGATGGATAGAATAATTTTAGGAAGATAGTTTGTGAAGTAGCAGCCGGTATCTCAAAGAGGAAAATTAGAAACTCAGCTGGGAATATTAGCGAAAACACTTTAAGCTTGGTAGGAAAGAGGGAGGAGGTTTTACAAGAAGCATTTGAATGGTATTGGTGACGGTGAAGTGAGACGTAAATTACTATTATGATTATTTTTATTGAAAAAGGTAAAGTACCTAGTGACTTTAGGAACATTTTTAACTCCTTTATAATTAATAAAAGTGATAAGAGTGAGTGTGGTAATTAAAGAAGCATTTTTTGGTTTCTTTAGAAAGCAAATGAATTAGTATGATGATATTTTTTAGACCGAGAGACGCTGTGAAAAAAGCTTTAAGAGAAGAACAGCGTGGTTTTAGGAAGGTGAGAAGATGCATCGATCAAATTTTTGCTCTTAGATTCATAATTGAGAAGTGTCTGAAACATCAAATCGTTTTAGTCCTCGGTTTCATTGAACAAGACCAAGCGTTTGATTAAGGCGATATAACAGCTTTATTGAATGTCCTATCCTTGTATGGTATGCCCTAAGCATACATTGAAGTAATTACTACTGTGTACTGTGTGTACATGAACGATATTGCTGCGGTTTAGCTAGGAAACGAGGTTAGCAGCTAATTTTATATTGCATCAAAAGTTAAGCAGAGCTGCGTTCTATCTCAATTTATACAGATCCCTTTGATGGACCGTGTCCTATAAACCTAAAAGTTTTAAAAGTCCTAAAACCTAAGAACCTAAGAATTTTTCCCTTCCTTAAACTCTCTAGACTTAGATTATGCAGATTATTTGAGAGTCCTAGACCTAGGTGAAAATTTTAGCAAAATGTTTGATGTTTTGGAGGTTTTCAGAGTTCAGAGGTGCAAGAATAGGTTTAAAAATTAATATTAAGAAGACTAAGTTGGTTATGCTAGGAATAAATAAAGGTGAAGAATATAGGTCAAGTGGATAGTTTTACTTACCTGGGAAACATTATTATCCAAAATGGTGGATGTAGTGAAGATGTAATAACGGTGCCCCAGAGTCGTTTTGTCAAAGTTGAAATTTAAGACTACTTCACAACTTAACGCATCCTGAGAGTTAAGAATCGATCACCCAAATGGCTATCAAATAATTGTGGATACTTTATTTTGTTAAGCTTGGTAACTAGAGTTTGTTTTGATAACTACTTCGTCATAACGTATTCTAGTCTAACTGGGGCTTGAAGTGCCTAAGCTTACAATTTGATTCGAGATAAAACATGCTTATTCCTTCTTTGTCCCTCCCCAAGTTAGTATTCCAGTTCTAATTGACATCTCCCTAAAAAATCCTAAAAAGTTTCAACTTGATCTCATAAGCCGTACTCAAGATAGCGTAGATGCGCTATTTTGATACCTTGGTAAAAAAAATATAGCGTTTTTTCAATAATTTTGATACTTAACTGTGAACAGATTTGAAGTCCTATAGCAGATTATAGTGCGAAGACGTTCGGATTTATTGGCGAAAAAAAGTATTTAGCCCTGCCCCAATTCCAAAATTTCAAGTTTTGCCTGCCCCTCCTTCTAGCTTTTCCTAGAGTTCCTGAAATTTTCAACTCCATCCCCTAAGTCGTTCCTGAGCTAATGCAGATATCGAATTTTGATAGCCTGAATGCACATAGTGTCGTTTTATTTACCTCTACTCTCTCTACCTATTTAAACCTTAGCGTCATATTGCCCCCTCCCCCTCTCGAAAATCTCTGAAAGTTTCAACTTGATACCCCGTGCTGTTTCAGAGATATTGCAGATACGTTATTCTGACAGCCCGGCAACAAACAGTGTCTTTTGATTTACCTTGCAAAAACGAACAAGGGAGGGAGCTACTTGGCCTCCAGTTACTTTTTAATCTTAAAAGGGGCACTAGAACTCAAATTGTCTACTTGAATCAGCCACCTATGAAGTTTCTATGACCAACCATGTCGTACGAAGTGACCGGGTAAAAAAAAATAATACTTTGCAGGCATATGGCTCTGTACTACAAACAATATACTAGAGCGTTGTCTCTGAGTGGTAACTGTCCGCAATATGGAAGAAAACCATTATAAATAATAAAACGATGAAATGGTTAAACAAAGTAGTATGTTATCAATTACCACGGGGGGACAAGGCCTGGGGCATGAATATGTGTGCAGTTTCAACTGGACATGACTTACCACAGACAGGCATCTAGTACCACGGAAGGTACATGAGTTGTCAGACGGGTTTTTCTAGGGTCAATACACGTAACTAAAGACCTTGGTATAACGTGTTCTAAAGTTTAATGGAATTCCTGTATAAATACTGGTTTCAGCCTTTATTGTTTAATTATTCGTATTCAAAATGGATAGCTTCAAAAGATTTTTGGTAAGTGAATATTTTTTTTATTCTTGTCTAATAAAAAAGAGACTTTTTTCCTTATCGCTAGCTTTAACTATCTGCCATATGACATTCTGATTGACAGCCGGCTACATATCTATCGAGAAATGTATATGCTTTGTAACAGCCGTTCAGGTATAAGGCATTTTTGATAAAATGTGTCTTAAGTGGTATGCAAAAATATCGCTTATTTGAGATTAGAAATTGATTTATGAGCAATGCGTGTCCTTTAAATATGCACAATATCTTTAATGTGGAGGGTGGAGTTTGGTATTGAGGATGGGGGGGGGGTGAGGATTATTAATATTCCGAATAAAAATCTGAGGGGACTAATAGGCAAAATTGTGTTATTTTTTATGCATATCATATTTGAAATATAGACAGGTTTGGGTCCTCATTGGACTAGCAAAATTTGTTCTTTTTATATGAGCTTGAGCAAATGTAATTTAACCCCATAAGTTTTAAATCGTGTCTTTCACTATTGAAAAAAAGCATACATTTTTTCTTTTATCCTGTTTCGTGAGAGATTATCGCAAAAACTGTTTTATATGTTTTTTTGTGTCGCATCGTATTCGTGTTATTAACTGATAGCTTAGACTTTTTCTTCTTCGTTTTAGGGGGTTATGTTTGTTTTTTACGAGTTTAAGCAGATTTGAAATTATGGCGGAAATAATTTATCTCCAGAAGTTGTAATTGTGTTTTTTCCTACTTGAAAAAGTATACATTTTTTCTTTTATTCTGCATGATGAGAAAGTGATTATCTAACCCTATCTGAGGAACTTACCTGACGAAAAACCTGAAAAATAATTTTTATTCAAGGAAATTGATGCTCAATGTCATCCAGACCAAAACCCACCAAACGTCGATGGCAGATCTAGTACGCCTGATGTGAACCTAATTAGATCAATGAACATGGCGAGGAGGAGTGTGTCGAGGAGTCACGTACACACCACCACCATGTCATAGCCAGGACACTTCTGAGTAGTTACCTACAATTCCTGACGTAAGTGCCTTTATCAGATAGTTTCGTATGTTAGGTAATGGAGTAATTGCGGCGGGGGGGGGGGGGGGGAGAAGAGGGGTGTAGAGGGTGCAAAAAACCCTATTTCTATGCTACATAAATAAAGATCGTCAATAACCCCCTATTTTTATTCAAATTTATAATGCACTTACAATTTCGCAATGAGAATAGAAGATTGCTATAACATAAAATGTAAGAAGAAAGTATCTGTTTACAAAAATACGGTTTATTTAAGATTAAAAATTGATTTATGAGCATTGCGTGTTCTTTAAATATGCACAATATCTAGAATGTGTTGGGGTTGAGGGGGCTTTGGTATTGAGGATGGGGGTGAGGATTATTAATATTCTGAATAAAAATCTGACGGACCTAATAAGCGAAATTGTGTTATTTTTGTATGCATATCATATTTAAAATATAGATAGCTTAGGGTCCTCCTTGGACTAGTATAATTCTATCTTTTTATATGACTTATCTGACGGAGCTAACAGGCAAAATTGTGTTAATTTTTTTATGCATATCATATTTAAAATATAGATAGGTTTGGGTCCTCCTTGGACTAGTATAATTATTTCTTTTGATATGATTTACGAGCTTGAGCATATGGAATTTAACGTCATAAGTTTTAAATCGTGTCATAATTGAAAAAAAGCATACAACCCTATATATTAGGCCATGGTGTACTTGTACAAAAAAGAGGAGGGGTGGAGTGGGTGCAAAAAACCCTATTTCTATTTTACATAGATGACTATAGAGCTGATTAATAATATATTTCTTGACTTTATAAAATAGTGGATATTCCACATGGAAAATAAATCCTATTTTTACAGATTAACATTGATGAACTATTGCCTTTACCACCAGCTCAAGGAACATTTATTGTCAATGAGTCTACACCATTATTAACATTATAACATTATACACCATTATAACAGGATAGTGAAGTAGTTGATAATGATTTAGAATGGCGAAGAGACTTGTTAAATGATTGTTTTGGGGGTATAGCTATCCTAGAGGATTTACCTTTTGACATTGACACGAACGAGGACCCGGAATGGACAAATAGGTTTATAAATGAATATTTGGGTGATATCCCCCAAAGTGCATCTAAACCGGGTTTGCATGGTACTTCTATGGACAATGCTAATATACATAATCAAATTGTGTCACAAAACAATGCTGGGTGGCTTGATCAGCTATCCCCGAACACGCTGGAAGGTATCCTTAGTGAATTGGGGGATTTCACACCGCGCCCCACGCCCACTATTGTAATTGAACAGACTGGTGGTGGTGCTATTAATTCGGGGGGTTTTATGGCACCCCCACCCCCACTATTGAGGTTGACCAGAGTAGTGATAGTGAAACATTAGCGTCAACATTAAATACACTACCAGATTTTATACTGTCTAACTCTGCCTTGCACCACACTAAAGTCTAAACCGCCACTTTCGGTGACCCCTTTAATTCTTTATTGACAGGGGATATAGTAACAGACCCCCTGGCTATTACTCATTCCTAAGTTAAAAAGATTCGAGCCCTTCTTGAACAACAGATGGAGGTGTGGGGAGGGAGGGATAGTTTAAAAGCGCCAATAGCACTAAAAATATATTTTTTAAATGAAAATGCGAGCGAACTCTATTCAATATATTTACATAAAGAGATGTTAGCAATTTACTCGCATCTGGCAAAGTTGTTTTATTCATAGAAAATATAAGCGTTAATATTTCTAGATTCAAGAAAGGTTTTATTTTAAGAGATGGGCATAGGGAGAGGGGTACAGTTTTAAAATATCATTCAGATTTAGAGGGTTGCCAGGGAATACAACGAACCTGTTTCGATGCGAGGCTACAGTGTTTCAAGTATGTATTTTTGATTGCGGTCTTTCGACCTCTGAAAGATGATGCTTCTAATAAAAACTTGGATGAATTAGCAGTTAATGGGTATGGGTCGAAGTTTCCTAAAGTAGATTTCAAATGTTTAAATGGTCAATTTCCCGTAACACTAAAAGGGATAGATATTTTTGAGTGGGCTAATGAACATTTAAAGATTGGTGTTACGGTGTTATATTACGAAAAAGAACTTGAGGAGGGTCAGCGTTCTGATAAAAAGGGTGTATTATTTCCAGTGAGGGCTTTGTCTATTGAATCAGTGAAGCATTGGGTCTGGCTTCTATACACGCCTCCTTCAGAGCCCGATTCAATTTGACATTTTAATCCAATAACGGATATTAGTAGGGTTTTATGTGAGGGTAAAAAGGGGCGTGGGGGTGTATGCTACTATTGTCCAGCATGCCTATCCAGATTTCGTAGTGATTTAAAGCTAAGGCATCACATGAAATACTGTAAACGCCATGGATATCAGGCTGTGGAAACGGTTAGCGGAGATAGAGCAATCTTGCGTTTTAAGAAGTTCCAGAACTCGCTCCTGCAGAGCAACAAGATCTTTTTGGACTGCGAGGCCAAACTCACAGATATGTACGATTCGCAAATCCAAATTGTGTTAAAATACACGAAGTCCTAGGGGTCTCTTACGCTCATACTCAAAGAGACTCTAGTAATACCATGCAAGTGCTGGATCTAGTTGAGTCGTTTGGTGGGGAAGACTGCATGCGCACGGCATTGACCAGTCTGAAACAGCAAATGGCGCAATTTCTCGCCTACGCTATACACACTATCCTATGGTTCTATCATCAGATGACAGATTGGCCATTAAAAATCGTAAAATATATTGGGTTTGTAAGGGAGAATTTGATGATGGTACTGGGAACGGGGGAAAGAGGAAGGTGATCGATTTATGGCAGGAAATTTCATTGGGAGGGGGTAACTTTACAGGGGCTGCACATCAGTCGTGCAATATAAACGTTAGTCAGCAATATTTCGTACCGGTTTTTATACACAATTCCAATTATGATTAAAAGTTTATTTTACCGGCGTTCGCCCGCATGGCCAAAGAGGAGTTGTAGATAACGAATGGGTAGATGGTTCTTATTCCTATAATATCATACCTAAATCACCGGCGAAGCTACTGCTGCTAGAATTCCTTTGGAAAACAGTTTACAAGGGTAACACGTGCCTGAATAAAATCCGTTTTTTAGACTCTTTCAGTTTTTTCCCCAAGTCTCTAAAACAATTGATTCAGGTACAGAAAAGCAACAATTTTGATAGTTTCCCCCTCCTTAAACAGCGCTTCCCCGATGATGAAATGTATGATTTATTAACGTGTAAGGGCATATACGCATATGATTACTAGAAATCCACCTCGAGGCTAGATGAGGTGTCATTACCGCCTATCGAAGCATTTTACAATTACCTTACGGAGAGTCAACGCACCACTGGTGACTTTAAATTTGCCAAGAGGGTTTGGGCAAAGGGAGGGTGTAAAAAAGGGTGGGACTACTGTAAACTGTACTTGGCTAGTGATGTATTGACTCTTCTGGACACTGCGTGCAAAAACACGGATAAAATCTATGTGGAATTTGGGTTGCATTTAGGGCATTAATTGTCCACTCCTCATGTGGTGATGGACTTGATTCTTAAAATCAGCAAAGACGAAATAGGTGTGATCACCGAAGTGGATCAGCATCGACTTGTACAGAGATCAATGAGGGGAGGGTATGTTTTTCACTGGGACCGTATCATGAAAACTGATCCGACCGGACAGCTCATCGATGAAAATTCAGATGCAGTTTTTTTGGATATGAATTCCCTTTATCCGTCAGCGATGTCTCACTACTGCTTTCCGTGTGGCCATTAAAAATGGCTTAACGATCCTTGTGCTTTAAATTTCCCCAAAATTGCTACCGTTAAGGAGAATGGGGCGCAAGGATGGTTATTTGAAATTGACGGAGAAATACCCATGGAAATCCAAGACTCGGTAAAAGACTTTGTTTTCCCGTGTATAAATAGACCGGTGGGTAAGGACTCTCTGAGGCCCTACAATTTATCTTTAGTAGAGGATGGGAGTATGCACTGGGTGCCTTCAAAGCAACAACTTATTGCTGACCTTAACCCGAAACAGAATATCGTTGTTCATCATGTGCTATTGCGATGAATGGTGTCCAATGGTTTCAAAGTTACAAAGATACATAGAGCCCACCATTTTGATCAAAAGCCTTACATGAAAACGTTTATTGACACCTTTGTCAGTAAACGTTAAAAAGCGAAAACGAAGGTTGAAAAAGAAATCTATAAACTCATTTTGAACTCAATTTTCGGTAATATGTGCGAAAGCGTCCGAAACAGAAGTCGCTGTGACATTGTAACCAATCCCAAAGATTTTGCTCGACTCATCGCCCACCCGAACTTAACATCTTTCCCATTCATAGACTCTAATATGGTACTCCTACATTGCAAGAAAAGAAACGTTATTTTAAATAAAAATATTGCAGGTGGGAGTGCAATAACGGAAATTTCAAAAAAACTCATGTTGTCATTTTATTACAATATATGCAAGGTACAATGGTCGATTGAGGGACAAGTTCAAGTGCGTTATGGAGACACTGATTCACTCCTGTTAAAAGCTAAAGCTGAACATTTGTTGAATTATTTGGAAAATGGAGAGTAAATTCGCTCTCGGATGGACTAAACCAACTGGAATGAATCCCTCTATCTAGAGCTAGTGAAACTCCAGACCCCAAATCAATTGTTAATGCTAAAATCTGAACCTGATATCCAGTGGTGTGTTTCCTGGGCCGAAGGTATACTCTGTGGAAACGCACAACAAGGATATGAAACAAGTTTCCAAGGGGGTGCCTACACACTTTGTAAAGAGACTCCATTTCAAATTAAAACTGATGTTTATTAAATGTGTGTGATTTTGTTGTAAATAAAATAAATAAAAAAAAATGTGATATTATTTTAAGTGTATTTATTGTTTAATAAAAAAGTGTTTTTTCCTAGTGTCTATTTAAAATAAATGTTGTATTTTGTAAATAAAATAAATAAAAAAAGTTTGATATTATTTAAGTGTATTTATTGTTTAATAAAAAAGCATTTTTTCCTAGTGCCTATTTCAAATAAATGTTTTTATTTTTGTTATAAATAAAAAAATTTCAATTAAGTGTATTTATTAAACATAAAGTTCTTTTTTTCTAATTGGTTTATTATCATTTGTAAAGTGCTGCTTTTATGTTGAAAATAAAAGAAAATATGGTTCTTTATTGGTTTTGTTCTCGTTCTTATTATTCTTGAACGGAGTAGTATTAGTAATAGGGAGATTATTTAGTCATTAGACATCTATAGTTTACATTAGTTGTAGGTGAGCTGTTGAAGCGAACAGCAGTAAGTATCAATTTAAAACACCCTTCAGATCGTTTCTGTGTGGTCCATCAATGTATGGCAAAACGAAACTCTTAACTAAAATAATTAAAAATTGAGATAAAATGTTTATGGAAAGGCCGAAAAAAATCTACCATTGCTAAAGTGTTTGGTAGGAGTCATACGATAAAATAAACGCTATTGCTACATCGGGGTATGTGCAGATACAATTCATACAGGGATTTGATGTTTTCGACATTATTGAACCAAACTCTTGGCTGATTATTGACGATTTAGCTGAA
This sequence comes from Artemia sp. Kazakhstan ARC1039, assembly GCA_029168905.1. Lineage (NCBI taxonomy): Eukaryota > Metazoa > Arthropoda > Branchiopoda > Anostraca > Artemiidae > Artemia > Artemia sp. Kazakhstan ARC1039. Next base: position 37,105 of record JAQQPU010005623.1, read on the forward strand.
TCCATTGAACAATGGTCCCAGGAAATGCTAAAATTGTTTACTGTTCACTCGCATCATGAACAGATTTCCATTACTCTAGTTCTACACAATCTCTTTCATCAGAGCAAATGTACACAAACACTTGCTTTGAACTGTACGTACTACATCATCTACAGAGTTGTTTGTGATTCAAGCTCGCTAATAACTCTCAATAAACAAATTTATCCCGGTGCTCCAAAATTTATACATTCAGCGTACAATCAGGCAACTAATAAACCCTACGGCTACATTCTATTGGATCTTAATCAAAATACAGCCGAGGATTTACGTGTAGTCACAGGTATTTTTGACAATGAAAATACAGTATATCTTCCAGTGAACAGTAAAAAAGGCTATTAGTTGCCATCATGACACCGAAGAAACTACATGAAAATAGACATTTATTTTCCGTTTTAAGCACTTCAAAACCCCCACCTAGGAAAGCCATACTCAAACATGGTCTTGACAATGATTTCATTAGTCTAACATCTGAACTATGTTTAAATTTAACCGAGGGCAATGTTTAACTGCCAGAAGTAGTTAAGCAACAGGCAAAGCAACATCGTTCCATTTTACGTGCATTGGCTTGTAAAAAAAGGAACTTTTTTTAAATTAAACGTCTTCTTCAGGCGGGTGGTAGCTTTTTTACACTTTTACTGCCAATAATTACAGGACTTGTAAACAGTTTTCTCTAGATGGCTAATACCTATAAATTGACCCCAATAGAAATCGCTCTTTCACCAGTGGAAATCTTTGAGGACAATCTGAGTAAATTCACTAACAATGAGAATATTGACGGTGATAAAAACTACTTTTACTTCAAGATGCACTTCGCCGAGGGGACAAACATAAGCCCTATCGTGCGAGACCAGTCAATGTGAGTGTCATTAATCACAAAAAAGAAACATCTCTTCAAGATTCTTCTGCTGTTGGAACACAATTAAAGAAGGAGGAGGAGGAATTGAATTCAATAGTGTCGAGCATTGACAATCTAATCTCATATCGTGAACATACTAAAAGACTCATAACATCTCTCATGCAAAGTGGTTAAGATCATATTCAAGTTGATAGCAATGGGAAACGATTTACAATTCAAGGGAAGAGTTATAATCTGCTCGATCTAATCTATGATATGGTTACAAATCGTAAAGGATTTTTATCATTTGACAACCATCTATACAACTTTCTAAATACATTAAACTTCTCCAAAAGTCTTATTAGAAATAGGCAAATTCTAAAGAAATTAAATGAACATAGTCCATCGTCATAATCATCATCAACATTAAAACAAGAAGAAGAAGAAGAATAAACAGGTGAAGATTTTAAATCAATCTCGTAAAATACTAGTATACTTAGTAAAAACATTGATTTGACGTTGAAGAGCACACCGCTAATAGCTAGACAACAGCGAAGACGTATTGATATCAACTCAACGTCAGCATCATCACCCACTAGTACGAAAAAGGGTAGTGGACCTTACACTACGTCTTTACGTTCAAAATGGTAGAAGTTTTGAAACGTGTTTATGAAAATGTTGGTGAAGTGGGAAGTTTAAGTTCCCCCACCACTTTTTCCTATGTCACTGGTGTTCACACTAAAAGTATACAAGATTATCTACAAAATGAAGCAAGTTACACTCTAAAACGAAATCATGGGCTTCGAGCTAATCATTATAGAAAAACTAAAGACTTTTTCCCATTGCACATAATGGAAGCAGATCTTTTAACGCTAGACGATATTCAAAGGCGTCACAATACACCATATAAGTACATTCTACTTGCAGTCAGTGTTTTTAGTCGCTATGCGTATGCCATTCCATAGAAAGTATTCTTGAACAAGATTCGTATAAAAATTCAAACGGATCGGGGTAGTGAATTTGTTAATCCAAATGTCGAAAAAGTACTACTGAAATATAATACAATGGTCTATCATAGACATAGTCCTATAAAGGCGGCATTTGCCGAACGATTGATAAGAACTATTCGATTTTTAATTTCAAGATACTGTACATTGAAAAATACACCTGCTTTTATTCATGATTTTGATAAAATCATGTTGATTTATAATCAACGACCCCATCAATCATTGTCCAACTCAACCCCAACGGAATTTCATCATTCTGATTATAATACATTTGATACTTTTCTTAAACAATATTCTAATGAAATGGTTGTGAAGAAAAGATTCAATGTTGGTGATACTGTTCGAATTAATAGAACAAATAATGTTTCGGAAAAGGGCAATTACTTGTGGTCCACTGAACTTTTAAAGTGGCAAAAATCCTAGACACCAAACCCATAACTTATCGTCTATGAGACACCAAAGATGAAGCGATTCCTGGTCGCTTTTATGATTATGAACTGCAAAAAGATAAAAATTATAGTGAAATTTATCAAATTGAAAAGATATTAAAGAGCCGTACTCACAGGGGCAAGATTCAGTTACCTGTTCGTTGGCTAGGATGCAACTCTGATTTTGATTCTTGGATCGGTATTGAAGACATTAAAAATGTCCAAGTATTTTTATGTAACATTTATGTCCAACGTCTTCAACCATCTCTCCAATGATTTTAATATAACAAGTGATATTTGTACAAAACTCTCCCCCGCCATCAAATTCGATGACAGAAAGTATGAAGTTGCTCTTGTCGATTGTATTCTCAAAAATACATATGATATCCTGAAAAAGGATCGTGTGTATGAGATAAAAAATGTACTATTCCGTTGGTCACTCCTTGTCGAGTATGAATGGGTTGGAGCACTTAAATTTAGTGAATACCGACATGTCACATTGAAATATAAGGAATATGGTACTATGACTGATTTGTGCCGTACAATCAATAGAAAAATCTCATATCGTAGGAATGATTCATTCCATTCTAATTATTCAATGGAACACGATAGGATTTACATTAGCTCACCTGTTGAGACTGAAATGATTCATCTCAAGGATAATCTGAGAGATGTTCTTGGCTTTAAACAGAATATGATCAGTGGTAAAAACGCTGGAAATGTCAACGGGATGAATCATATTATTTTTACTGATTATCCACCTGGTTTCGCCTCGGACTCTTGTATATTTCTCTATGCGTCCTTTGTGGAAATTTCGAGAGTTGGTAATTCAAATGTCCGCCTCCTACGTTTTTTTGAATGAAAAACAACCCTTGAGTCTGTCTTATTTCAGAGTTCAGAGCAAACACATCTAAAATCTAAAGCGGATAACTTATGAACATTATTAAATCAGTGAATTTCGTAACAACAATTGGCTTGGGATTATAGTGACGTATAATCCTGTCCTATGTGTATCAATTAATTCGTTGGTGATAGACTTTTGGCGAGAAGTGGAATTTGAGATTGGATAATTACTGATTGGATAGTTCACTAACGCTGGTCGGAGAAACGTCAAATTTGGATTTCTCAAACACTGCATTTTCTGAAAGCAGCCCCGAGTGATAGTTGGTTCTATTACCATACAGGGGCCCTTGCTAGTGAGTATCACTCCATGTTTTTTTGAAAATTTTTGAAGACATTGTGGCATTATAGTCGAGAATAATGACACTCACGAAACAACATTTTGATTACCGAATGGACGAAGTCCTGCAGAAAATCGCAAAGCTCCAGCAGGAAAATAAACGTCTACGGTCGGAAAACAGGTCGCTCAGATCCGAGCTTTTAAGAGTTAAATTGACCGCTCTTCGGTCAGAACTATACTCGAGAAGAAACAATCTTGTTATCCACGGTCTAGAATCTTCAGATGGCGAAGATCTCCGTCAGAAAGTAGTTGGTTTCTTCGAATCAAAACTCGGAATAGCTACCACAAATGAGATACGGATGAATGTGGTATACAGGATTTCGAAGAAATCGTCAAATGCCGAGTCGTCTGGCTCTAGCGGTCCAACACTGAGAAACAGCGCGCAACGAAAAAATTCCGCTGATCCAATTTTTGCTAGCCTTGAAAATTTTGATCGGTCAGAAATAATGAAAGAGTGTGGTAAAATGAAAAAAAACGGTTTTAGCGTATCTGTTGACTTGCCAGCTGATCTCAGGAAACGACGCAAAGAACTTTTATCACTTGGTTATAAGCTACGAAATTCAAAAGTAGCGAGTGAGAAAATAGCGGAAACGCGTCTGATCCAAAAAGGGATCAAACTTTGGTTAGAAACCAAGAAATCAAATACGGCTCAGTGGATGAAGTTTCCAGACAAATGCTACGATCCGCTCAAGCTTCCCCGCGATGGCCGAACGATACGAATGATTCTAATTCGGACGCTTAGAATTTTTCTTTTTTTGTTAATATTTTTTGAGGTTTGTGGGGCAGCTATAATACTGAAGTAATTAGGAGTGAATATTTGTAAAATTAGAGTAGTAAAATTAATGAATAATTTAAATTTAAAAAGTATTATAACTGCGCCATGAGAGAGTGTTTATGTGTAATTTGCCGCTTGCATATTCTTGATTTCTGTTTATCCAATGAGATGTTTTTCCTTTTCGTGTGTTCTTGCTTTGTTTTTCTTTTCCAGAGTTATAAGAAAAGTTCAGGTTTACAAACTTCAGAGTGGTCTACTGCTCTTCTCAAAGGTACAGCCATTGCCTCTCTTCAGTATGTTGGTAAGTAATGAATTCCTGTTCTAATCCTCCCGGGGGTGCCTACTCGTCCACAAGCCAAAGTAATGCTAGATTAGTAGAGCTGGAAGCAATTTTTTTGGATTTAGAAAATATTTTTGATTTAGAAATTAATAATGAATCGGATACCCCGTTATTTGATAAAAGTAAATTTCCTAGAAGCCGTTATGAAGAAGTGTGTAATTTAAGTACGGGACGCTCTGACTCTCAGCTCACTGTTCTTCAACTGAACTGTCAAGGGTTATGCTCATCGTGTACCATTAGTAAAATGAGATGTATTTAAAATACCAAAATAAAGTTCCTTCTTTCTAAAGATAATTCCGATTTCCTATAATTAAGTTAAACCTAGTTTCAAAAATGAAGTCCTTAATCAGCAAAGAGAAAAAGGGCAGCCATCCCAGACAGAGAACGGCGCTATCCAGGCTTAAGATTTTACTAAGAGAGTGAGAAATAAAAAATATGCTACGTACAATATTTCTAAGGAAGTTTAAATGGCAAAAACCGTGTGAACGCTTGAATCATCAAAAATATTTAAAAGAATTTATTGGACGAAAGGTTCGCATCCTTGAACCACTCGGGCCAATTATGAGTCAGTCCTCACGGTGCAGGACTGAAAAGCTATGTTTGATAAGGGGGTAGGAGTGCTTTTTGAGATGATTCATAAATCAGATTTGGAAGGATTCGTAATGTAGATTCAGGACCATTCAGACAGAATTCTTATATTCTTTCATCGTTGTCACTGTTATTGTCATTTGAAGTGACCCACTGCTTTGCACCTAAGCATGTAAGTTCAATAAATCTATTGCCCTTTTTATCTGTGTTTATTTCATTTTATATGTCTGCATCTAGTCTAATAATAGGTTATTAGTTCGTATGTCTCCAAGGTAAACACTCCCAAAGGAATCTGATCTCCAGATAGCTCGAGAAAAAAGAGGCCACATTTATATGTCTACATATTCAATTTTCTCCCATTACTTGAGAGCGACACTAGCCTAGTTGACACAATCTTTAGCGCTATAAGCGGCGCTGTCGGAGAAATTACAAGGTGTAAGTTCATGACCCTTGGGCATAATATCGCCTTTGACGCGGTCAGTATTTAGTACCGCATTTAGTACAAGCCAAATAATTTTTCTATTGCTACAAATGGCGCGAGTCGGAAATTGGAGAAAAACTTGCGAACTAATTAGGCTATGAAACTTTGTAATTTGAATTTAATTATTAGGAACGATACAGACATATAAGTAAAGTGATTAGGCCTATAACCGCTTGGCTACGACAGGAAACCCCTTATATCTCATAGGAGATAATAGCATCCCCCAAAATAGGTTAAGTAAAAATAAATTTATTTTCAATTGATTCAAAAAAAAATGGACGAACTGAACGATTTATTAGTAGTGCAGAAGTTAGTTGCGAAAAATATAGAGATAGCAAAATCTATACCAGAGTACAATGGTCAATCAGATATTGACGAATTTAATATCCAATTGACCCAGTTCGTGCAACTAACAAAAACAGACGTTGGAGCGTTAAAAGACATGCTCCTACTACGATTAAAAGGTCAGGCTTTAACCTTTATAAAACAGATCGAACATACCATAGGCAATAACGCCAACTTGCCAATAAATACGGTTGATGACTTGTTAAAAGCATTCAAAGAGAGATTTATAGTTAAAATAATAATTAAAACACGGAGCAGTGAGCTTTGACTTTTCACAGAATATAAGAGAATACCTTGATAATATACGCATTTCTGTAGAGGCAAAATACGGAAGGGGTTCGGGGCAACTGTATGAAAAAGTCATACTAAATACCTTTTTGCAAGGGCTACCCCCAAAACTATATAGAGTGGTAATATCCAAAAATATTCAGACGTTGGATTTTGCAGTTCAGGAGTTAGAGCGATTGATCGAAGTTGATACAATGGTCGCTAATCATAGTAAAGCAAAAATAAATAGCCTGGTTGATTCAAACGCGAACCTAATCTTCAAGGGCGATCCGGCATCCCCCAATTTCTTTTCAAGGGATAACTCCCCAGTGCCACAAAGAAATAAAACGCCGGAACCCGCTAGGCAGAAAACAGTACGTTTTCAGCCTACTAAACAATCTAATTACGGAAATAACCCTACAATAATAAGGTGCTATAATTGTAATCGTGTTGGCCATATCGCGAGAGAGTGCCATTATGTCCCCAATCGCATACCAAGAATTGCTGTCGGTAATACGCAAAATTACGGTAACCATTTGTTCGGAAGAACAAATCTTAGCACCGGTCGTGCAATAGGCTATAGCCAGGGGGATTGCGCCAATCAGTACCTTACAACACGTACCAACCAAATTTGTATAACCCTCCCCCCAACAGACAAATTAATTACCGGTTTGAAAACCCAAATACTCGCCAAGGCCAATATAATGCGAGAATGCAATATAGAAATCATGAAAATTTGCCGATGAGAAATGAAAATTTTGCAAGCCAACGGCATTGGCAGTCAGCGCCAGCAAGCGGCACTGACACGAGACATCCACGTTACCATAATAATACATGGCGAAGACAAACAGACGTAAATCAATTAAATATGCCTACGGAAACTCATATGTCTGAATATCTATTACAGGCACCGACACATGAAATAAATTCTCAGGGAAACGTTTCAGGCCCCTCAGAAATATAAATTGGACCCAGAGGGTGCCCGGAATATTTAATAGGTCCAAGACAATATTAGTGCCGTCTTGTAGTGATATTAATAACAAGTTACCTATATTTAATGATTTTTGTGTAGAAAATGTTTATTTTAAGGCTTTGATTGACTCAGGTGCAACAATTAGTATCATAAACTCTTGCGTATTTAATATGTTTCCTCTGCATATTAGACGACAGAGGAACCCTAATAATCCCAATTTAACGAGCGTAACAGGTCATAAATTAAATGCAAAAGGTTCAATTTGCCTAAACGTAAAAAGAGACAATAGAACCTTTATGATAAATTTTATTATATGCGATAACTTCCCATATGAGGCTATTATAGGCGCAAATTTTCTAAGGTCTAATAAAATACTATTAGACGTGGCTAATGAGAGGCTTGTCTACCCAGCTAAGGTAGGGGAAGACATTTCTACCTTAAGAAATCGTAACAGAGGTTACGAAGACAACGTAACAGTAAACAAAATTTCTGGTGGTATAATGTCGCAGTATTTTGAACCTCATGTCTCGCAAAGACATGGTATAATTGGAAATTTGTTCAATTACCCTGAGAGATATTGCAGAAATGAAGTAAATTTAAATAATAAAAGTATTGAATCTGCGAAAATAACAATAGGAGATATGCGACAGTACAGGTCAAACGAAATTAATAAAATAGCGGAATTATGGAAGAACATAGTAAAACCCAACGTGACGCCGCAAGATGCCGCAATGGCGCAGCATAGCGCCAGTATGAATCTAATAAACAATGAAAATAAAGAGAAATATTCCGGATTCGCGATAAGGAAAACAAAAGTCCCTCCCAAAACGATGCAAAAAATTCAAATATCACAGATGATTGAGCCAGTGATTAGCAAATCAGAAATATGGTTTGCAACCCCATCCGAAATACCCGAAAATCTGCTATGCGAGGAACAGATTATATCTTATGACAAAGGAGAAGGTTTTATTTGGGTAACTAATAATCACGAAAATGATACAATTACAATTAAAAAGGGGACGTGTCTAGTTCAAATCCAAGTTTTAACGGAGAATGATTTAAATAGATGGGAAAATTCTAAAAGAAAAGAGTTAACGGTATCAAAACTTCAAATAACAAATATCGTTCAACTAAATCGCAATTTTTAAACAAATTTAATATGGATCATATTACGGACTTGGAACTAAAGAAAAAATTATGCGAATTATTATGGAATTTTAAGGATGTATTTTCTGCATCTGAAGATGACATCGGGCTAATACCGTTTTATGAACATTCAATTTTAATGACTGGTAATCCCGTAGCGAAACAGCCATATCGTGTGCCATATAAGCACAAAGAATGGTTAAAAAAAAATCCATGAATTAGAAAAAAATGAAATTATACGCCCAAGTATAAGTCCGTATAGTGCACCAGTGATCTTAGTACCAAAAAAGAATGGAGATCTTAGACTCGTAGTAGATTATAGAGCCCTCAACAAACAAGTAGTTAGCGATAAATTTCCTCTACCAAGAATAGATGAAATTCTTGACTCAATTTCAAGCAAAAACAAAATTTTTACTTCTTTGTACCTTACCCAAGGCTATCACCAAGTGAAAATAGCCGAAAAGGATGTCCATAAAACTGCATTTTCAGCATCTGAATGTGGTTCATATGAATACTTAAGGGTACCATTTGGATTGAAAACAAGTTCAAGCGCGCTATGTAGACCCCTACTGCACCTGTTAAGAGGATTAAAGAATATCATTCATTTTGTTGATGATGCTATATGCGTGGGGGAAAACACTGAACAACACTTAGCAACGTTAGCTAAGGTGCTCGAAAAGTTCAGACAAGGCAATTTAAAATGCCGGCCCGAGAAAGTAAATTTATTTCAACCTAAAATTAAATTTTTAGGAGTAGTAGTAAC